>JAVTVY010025739.1:0-104353 GCA_036873755.1 Hanleya hanleyi
CGTTCTACAATCAGGTGAGTGAAGACTCGAAGCTTGGGAAGGATGAAAGGATGACTAGTGGTTTGAAGGTGAAGCTTGAGAACCATCAATTCTGACTGACGAGGTTGACCTCTGTCCCGGTCGGAAGATTCCCTCTTTACCTTGGAACTGTCCTTTCTTGTAAGGGTGAACACCACTCTGAGCATCTTGCTTGGGTTGTCCGAGTTCTGACCGGAAAGACCCTCCGTGGCGATCTCCTCTGTAAGAGTCGATAAGGCGCCGAAGAATTCCATCTTGGCCCGTGAAAAAGGTCAATGATCCCGCTTATGCTTCACGTCTGGATCCTGAATCACCTTTGAAAATAGCCGTCAGGAACCAATCAGAGTGTGATGTAATTCTGTGTTGTGTCAGCATCATATCTTCCACAGCACAGGCTTGCCTCTGTTGAAGTACCCCCGCTGGTGTCCTCGTGAAGTTCAACAGTCTGTCAAGATCCGGTTCAGAATTCGGGCCCTGAACGGTGGATTGTCTCCGTGAAGAGTGTAAGCCTTGTAAGGACCGGGCTCCTGGAGAGATGACGGTCTCCAATTGTCGATCCAGTGCGTCGTATAGGTTGACTGATGCTGGAGATGGTGCGCAGGTTGGCGCAGCTTCCTCCTCAGAAGGTTTGTTAAAACCGTAAAGAGGTGTCGTAGTAAGTTTTCTTCGTTCCCGGCGAGGTCATCGGGCTGCTTGTCATCGCCGACCACCGGTCTGGGCATCTCTGGAGTCAACGTGTGTACCGCCGCTATCCTGACCTTGAAGGGTAGCATGTCTTATTCTTCTACCTCCGCCTGACGTAGGAGGTGAATCTGTATGAGATGAGGATGCCGAGGAAGTGGAACGTCGTGCGTGATCCTCATAGCCAGCACTGTATGTCGGGAATCTAAATCACTCGGTCAACGGGCCTCCCACCGTTGCTAGAAGAATGGGTCGTGTCATCTCACGGGTCTCCGATGAAGGAACTCTACCCTGGTAAGGGGCTGTGAAGCCTGGAGATGACTGCCTTTTGTCCAGGCTTGCCTTGGAAGGTACCCCTGGAGCAGAAGTCTGTTCCTCGGGGGCAGGTCCAGAATGGTGATCTACGAATCCCTGTTCATCTCTGGACTCCCGTTTTATCCCGCTGCTCCGGGCTACGGTGATGGTGGGTAGACGTCCGCTCCTCGCCATCGATGCTTGTTGACGAGAAACCGGTGAACGGCTTCTCCCTCGTCTGTTGTAAAGTCGCTCCGGGGTATGGTCCCTATGGTACCGACTCCGGTAGGCCGGACTAGGTGAAGGGGTCCGACGTCTAGGACGGTCCCTCTCTCGATGATGACGTACGGGATAGGAATCTCGGCGTTGTAACGGTGTGCGACTTTGTTTACGAAATCTGCTTGCCGTAGTACCGAGGTATGGCTCCGTTGTATGGGTCCAAGCTGGAGTAGAGGCCGGCTCACGGCGTTCTGGCTGAGTCCGTTCCTCATAAGTCCGTGACTCCTTGGATGTGGAGTCTCGGTGATCTGTATAAGTCCGTTCTGCTTGAGTCCGTGACTTCTCAGGTGTAGACTCTCGGCGCGCTGGATAGGTCCGTGTGGTATCCCGCTCCGTGATACGGCTCCGGGTGCGTGGTACGGCTCCGGGCTGTAGTTTCCTCCCGCGGTGCTCCGGTATCGGAGTCACGGTGGTCTGGATAGGTCCGTGAGGTCTCCAGTTCCGAGGTACGGCGCCCTGGATAGGGCCGTGATCACTGGATAGGGCCGTGATTCCTTGGAATCCCGGTCCCTGTAGGCCTTTGGCTTGTCCGACTCCCGGCGTCCGGTATAGAGCCGTGACTCCGTGGAACCGGTGAGCTGTGCTTGAGCCGGGGTCCCGCTGTAGTGGTGGAGTCCGTGATCTTGATTCTCGGACTGCCTTTTTCGCCGTGTCCCTCTGTGTCTCCGGGGTACGGCTGCTTGAGCCGGGGTCCCGCTGTAGTGGTGGAGTCCGTGATCTTGATTCTCGGACTGCCTTCTTCGCCGTGTCCCTCTGTGTCTCCGGGGTACGGCAGTTCTTTGGGGACTTGGATGAACGGGAGTTGGTATCCGAGTACTCGCTTTGATCCGTGTCTGTGACGGGGCTGTCTAGTAGAGTCCGTGTCAGCACTCTAGCCGGTGCAGTAGAAGTAAACCGTATCGCCGTGGCTTGGGCTTGACTGGTCTGCACTTTGCCTATTCTCTCGGTATCCCGTTAGTCTCTGTAGGCTCTTGGCTTGACGGGGTCTCGGAGTTCTGCATTGGGCTGATCTCTCAGAGCCATGGTCCCGTATGCTGATCTAAAGTCCGTGGTCTGTAGGTGTGGACTCCCGGTGAGACGTAGACTCTCGGCGTACTGGATAAGTCCGAACTTCATAGGTCCGTGTCGTTCTCTGTCCCGAGGTACGGCTCCGGGCCGTAGTACCGCCTCTGGAAGTAACCTCTCTCTCCGATGGTCGGGTCCGAGGTGCTCTGCAGTCGGAGTCCCGGCGCTCTAAGGTGTCGAGGTCCTTGAAGGTCCAGGGTACGGCTCTGTCCCGGGTCCCGGTTCTCCACCAGGTCCCGGCTGGCAGACTTGTCTTTCTTGAGTTGCGGAGACTTGGATGAACGGGAACTGTAATCCGAGGTCTGCCCAGATCCGTAGTTGTAACGGCTCCGGTATAGAGTCCGTAACTCATCTTCTCCGGTGAACTTGAATTAGGCCGTCTTGGGTCTGTAACTTGTTCACCGTCTTAAAATGTAGCTCCAGGGTACTGCTTCTCGCCGTGGAGCTGTGATCCTGTGTCCGTGATCTGTACTGTTTCACGGGTCTGTTGTGAAGATTCCACTGGCAACAGTATCGTTTTCAACGATAAGTTGCTGGTAGGAACTTCGTTTACAGCCAAGTCGTTGAAGAGGGCCTGCGTAGCTTGCTTCTCAGCTGGACATCTTGCCAGGTCAATGGCCGCTCTCCAGAGTTGACTGCGTCGCCATAGGTGACTGTAAACACACCTTTGAAAACAAAGAAAAATGCAAGTCTTTAACTGATTAAAACTGACGACATTCTTCGTTCCTATAAATCTATATAGCTGGGCGACTACGTTGGTTCATAATGAACTACGGGAGAGAAAAAATAACCCTAGAGTGCGTCTATAACAATCCAAAAGTTACTGTTTACAGGAGCTCTTCCAAAACAGGTCTTGTCACCAAGACTGCAAGGAAAAAGAGTGATGGACATGCGCGGAGTGCACGCCACCTGGCGGACGATCGACGCAGCGATCAAGGGAGATAATTTTGTTTGCAGAAGATCTCCAAATGGAGGATATTGGCATTGAAGTGATAACAGGTGAAGATTTGGGACACAAACATCATTTATATGAACAAGCCTTTTGAGAACCCCAACATCTCGCCTTTCGAGGTCTCCCACTGAAGCTGCAGCAGTGTTGAAAACATATATGCACATCAAACTTCCATGTATAGGGGTAAATTAAATTTTTTGCATAACAAAAACCTTATCAATGGAAACTGCGATAATTTGAACAAAAACTCATATTTCATGTCATATTTCTTAAACAGCACATGCACATCTTCTAATCACATTAAACTTGAGTAGCAAGTGCCAGACTCATCCAATGAAATCGGACAGCTTCAGCAAACTTTTCATGTACAGTTATCATTTGCAAATTACTAAGACGAAACCCTCAAAATATGAACAAAAGTTAATATTTCATCTCATAAATAGCACAGGCACTGAGCCTCTAATCATATGAACTATGTGTAGCAAGTATCATTAATCAGCCATTCCAATGAAACCTGACAAATTTAGTAGATCTTTGTCTAACAAAAAACTTACAATTGGCAAATTACAGCACGGGTGCATCCTCCAATCATAAGAATCATGTGTATCAAGTATCATGATCATCAATTGACAGCTGACAACTGCAGCAAACTTTCTATGTATGTAGGCCTACAATTTTGCTAAACAAAAAAAAACATAATTTGGACAAAAATTAATATTTCATCTCAAAAATAGCACAGGTACCTGTACATCCTCCAATCATAAGAAACATGTGTACCAAGTTTCATAATCAGCCAATGACAGGTCAAAACTGCAGCAAACTTTCTATGTACAGATGTATATGTGCACTTCAGCTAAACAAAAAACTCTTATCATAAGGATTTTAACATTGGAGCAATATGGAATCCCTAGTGGTAGTGTCATAACCCTCCCCCCCCCCCCAAAATCCATCCCCCATATGTTTTTAAAATATTTTTTCTTGATTTTTTTTTTAATTTGTTAAACAAAAAACCTTATCATTTCCAAGACGAGGACACAGACACCGACAATGACATCGACATCCTCTTCCCCACTCACATTCCCCCCTTAACTTCGTACGGCGAGATAAAAATTAGATGGTCAAAATATCTTATTTTCTGGATATGCTCTTTTTTCAAGTAGTAGCCTATTTCCTACTGTTATTTAGGGGGGATTTACCATCAGCTTTTCTTCATTTGAAATAAGAGCCCATTAAACTCACTCGATTGATGGTCAAAACTATAAATCCACAAGTGACTCCTGCTTCCACAGATCACTTAATTGGATAGCTGGAGTATATATTATGGACGGTATATCACACAAAATAACGTCCATGAGAACCATAATCAACAAAACCTTATACAATTTACAGCCAGTTAATAGATGGGGAAAACAATTGATTTGGTCAATTTGTTTGTCATTTATTTCCTGCAAATCACCATAACAAGTGATTACTATCACAATAAATTATCAAGAAATTACAACCTTTCGGAGGGAAATTATATGTTTATATAATGTTTGATATCCTGCAGGTCTAGCAATGGTCTCCAGACTAATCTGTTATAATTTGTTTTACAGAATTGGCCAAAAAACTCTGTACCAATAAAACTCGTGATTTGCCGTTGGGAAAAGCGAACAAACAATTTAATGAAACACTCAGAACTTATAAATCCATAACTTTTCAGATGTAGAGAGAAAAAAAAAGAACATTGCTGAGTGAACATGAATATGCCCACAATCAAAACTTACAATGAAAATTAAACCAAGATAATTTGTCCGATGGATTTTGGTTTAGAGTAATAGAATTTACGAAACAGGATTCTGTTATAAAATATCCAGGCCATCAAGAGGTATATCCCAGATTTGGGACACCAGATTGGTCATTTCAAATTTTCAAAAACAATTCTAGTATTCTCATTGGTGGAGAAAATGGACAAATGAACAGATGATTGTGCACCCCTGTTGGCTGACCTGTACCTGTTCTCTTATGAATATGACTGTATGCAGGCACTTTCAAAACTGATCCATTCATAGCCTGTTCCTTCTCATTCACCAAACGCTATATAGACGATCTTCTCACTGTGGATAATCGCTATATAAATGACGCAGTGAAGGATATATATCCACCTTCATTGGATTTGGAGGAAACTACAGATAGCTCTGCAGGCATATCATATTTAGATCTATATCTCTATAAAAATAAAGCGGGCATACTCTAGCACTCGTCGACTTTATGACAAAAGAGATGATTACAATTTCGACATCGTAAACTATCCCTTTCTGGACAGTAATATTCCATTGGGACCTGCATATGGCGTATACATATCTCGCCTAGTAGCATTTGCTAGATCCTGTGTTAAATATGACGATTTTAATCAACATTACCAAACATTGTTGCAGAAACTCATAAAACAGGGCTTTTTCACCAAGCGCCTCCACTCAAAGTTTCTCAAATTTGGCGATACATATCGCATGCTGATAGCAAAATACGAATGTATGTAGCATGCAAGATCTATGGCGCTACGTTTCGTAACTTGTGTCTAATTCCTCTTAGCCCGGGGCTAGGGGCCGTATGAAGCCATGTACTTCAAGATCCTTGTGGTGCTCATATGAAGTCACAATCAAAGCGTGACTGAGATACATCATTCTCTAGATGACTTTACAATGATTATTATGGATTAAGAATACTGATCAGCGAAACAGATTTTCTATTTTTGGAACATCATGATGGCTTGTCAGCATCACTGAAAACAGTTGACTGCTTCTCTCTTGCAGAACTAGCCTATGTGTATTTATACTATGATTGTCTTTTTGAATTTGGTGCTAATACTGTTACATGGCAGTGTGACTAACGTCACAGGACCTACGAAATAGGGTTTGATATAATTTACGTGTGTACTCGAGAGATGACTTGGGGGCCCTGTGTGCTACCATGAGAGAATTTATATAGCATCTCTAAATTGACAGTGGGAACTATTAACTTTTCCAGATGTCATCGCTGGTGAGTCGTTAGCATAGCAACTATTATCGCCCTCAGTTTCTATTACCATGGGCACTGATCAGCCCAGCAGTACAGCACGAGGTGTTGGGAGGAGAGTCCGAGAGAGCGGGGCACCCCCCCCCCCCCTTCTCGGCATTAGGAGATTTTTTTCAAATTAGCGTAGGGAATGGTGCTCTGTCAGAGCAGTTGAGAAGTAAATGTTTCAAGTCCCAAAATAAGACCGGAAACTGGAAAAGAAACACAAATTTGAAGTGAGAACGGTCAAGATCAGAGATTTGTTAGAATGCAAGAATCAAAAGAGAGCCATTCTCCATGGATATATTTATTTGGCATTCAACTTCAAGGTACCTCATCTGAAGAGAGTACATAGTAATAATCAATGAACAATAAAGCACACACGAAAAAAATAAACAACTGGTTATAGGTTACTGAATTTAAAACACAACGATGATCTTATTATTGATCTCTTCAGTAATAACAGATAATAGGGTCATTGTTGTGTTTAAATTTAGTAATTTCTCTCATAAAATCCAGTAATTTTTTATTTCTTTTTGAGGTAGAACATTTTTTAACTAATGACTGAACTGAAGAAATTATGCAATGTTGTATAGGCTGGATATATAAAACGTGCAGTATAATATGCCTTCAACGGAATTCCAAGACCAGCAAATGAGTGAAAACGGATACCATCGGAATGTGTGTCAACATTACAGTGAGGCTAAAAATAGATTACTCCAGAATCTCCAGTTTAATACTAGATTCAAGTGTACTGTTCAACTAGCCATATTATAGATATCTCATAGTACATGTAGATCTAATAGACTGATTACGACGTACGAGCGAGCGCACACATGCATGTGTGCTTTTAATATAGATATAATTAAAATATATTTTGGAAGCGGACGTCTTAGAACAACAACGACCACCGAAAGCCAACAAATACCCTGACGCTTCTGTGAGAAGAAGTTTTTCAAAGTTGCTTGGCGCTTCTGACAATGATTTATAAAATACATGTACATGTAAAGTGATACTCGTGGCTCGGTAAAACTTCGCAGCAGATGAAATAACAACCTCCATTCTCCGATAAAATGATTTGCTTCCTTCATGCATCGTGGCATATACAGCTCGGGAAGCGTGGCGTGGACTATTAGGGAAAACATGGCGGAGCTACCTGGAAACGTATAATGCCAACATATTTTGGCAAGTACCATTAAAGTTACTGATATTTTCGAGTGGTGGGCGCATAATTTTTTTTTTTTTTTTGCTTTAGTGCTGGGCGGCCGAAGTTAGTCCCAGGCGCTTAAAAGTCACAGTGAAGCGTACAGTCAAGGGTTCCCGATGGGCATGACAGTGCACTCGAGTCATCAATAAATAATAAAAAAATTAATTATAAATTAAATTTTCATCAGAATTCGATCAGCGCAGAACTTGCTGGTAACAATGGCTTAATGCACGTTCATGCCAAAAATCAAGGTTCCAATGTTAACAGTTCTCCTTATTTTGCCGACGAAAGGATTCGGATGGACTGACTCACTCACTCACTCACTCATTACCGGACAATTTGCGATCTGTAGCCTACTTCGTAAGAATATGGAATATGGAATAGATCTTTAGATTATAGACACGGATATCCTTTAATGGACGACGGCTGAATTATGAATGACGGACTAGACACTTGTAATATGAGCAACATTTACATAGTCCCCTCCAAATAATGTGGCGGGGAAAGGAAATCAACTCTGTGCTAAAGATTCTGAAATTTTTTTCTACAGGTATTAGTCAGTCTTAGTTCCGCAGGTGTAAAAGTGTTTATCCAATCAGAATGACATTTCCACACACCTGAGATATACCAGAACTAGTAGGTGGTGAAGGGTTTCTCCCAGAAGGCATTAACATTTGTCCAAACAGCTCAACATTAATAAAATGGATTTGTCAGTTTTCCTATCCTGTCAGTAATCTTCTTGCCTCACTCTCTGATATATAGCCATTCTCTTACACTGTATGTCAACATATATCAAGGAGGCAAACAGATTCTCTATTTTTTTTCCACCGTCTCTGTAAAACCGAGTTATGTGAAGGATATCCTGCATCTTTTCATAAATAATGAACTAGTTCTGTCCATGAGGCCTAATGTTAACATTAACGTTAATGTTAACATCTGTAGAAAAAAAAATGTTCAACAGTTCTTTGTATGGTAATAAATTATGGAGAAGAAAGCCAGGTTTGCATAAAGTAAAGACACAAATCAGAAGTGAGACAATACATAAGCAGAATTCCTCGGGATATCTATGCCTGTGAACTCCCTTAATTCCATCCGACAGCTCCTAATGAGAATATATGCCTTGAAACTGCCTGGAGGGTCTATTTCACATATTTGCTCAGAAGGAAGATAAACCTCTAATTCGGTGAATCACAATCAACCCCAAGGCTGTGGACAACATTCAAGCCACCATTACCCTCACACACTGTGACTGCAGGATAGAGCCTATTCCTTTATGGACGATGGCTGAATATTGAAAATCGGATCTGTCGCATGCCAGATGTCAGGAAGGCTGCAAAAGGTGTCATTGAGCGACCATGATGGGGTAATCCACAGGGTTTTTTCCACTTTTCCTTTGGCCTTCACTAATCCTGATTAGCAAGGGCAAAAAAATGAAAGTACTCAAAGTACTGATGTCTGGATCGCCAATAATAGATTTAAAGTTTCAAAATGTTTCAGCTGGCATGTTTCAGCCGATAGCAGATCTATGGAACACAGAGTTTAGTCTTCAAGGAAGTGAATTTGTGAAGGCGGCTCATTTCGAAATATGCCAGGTCTTCGTGATAGCAAGAAACTATCTGCAGTAATATGCTCAAAAGTGGATCGTCTGTGTCAATGTCTTCTACCAGTTTTTGCGAGCAGATTTTCATAATTCATACAATTCTATTATGACAAAAAGATACAACAAATTTGCGAGGAGACTGGATAGTTTTATTAACTGGTTTTATTAATAGTTCTGTGTAGCGCAGATATTGGCAAGAGCTGCATGAGTTCGCATTAAGTCCCCAAGATTACTTATATTTGTTTGTTGACAATGATAGCATTGGAGAGACAGTTTGTGTTGTTGTTGCTGCACGATCATTGCATATATAATTTAGCTTGAAAAAGTTTGAGCACCACCCACAACAAAACTTTCGAAAGCGGTACCCGACAAATTCTGTTATTTCCATTTTCGAAAAGTTTTGCTCCTGTTGGTGTTTAAACTTTTTGAAATTAAATTATATTCGGAGAGCAGAGTTCCCCAGAATACATCCAGACAAAAAAAATAGTCCCTAGGCTCCCCCTGCATATAATAACCCAACATTATAGCCACCATATTATACCACCTAATGCAACCATTGAAGCAACCCACAGACACACTTGCAAATATCACATTGCAACTTGCATTTCTATGCCAAGTCAATATTCTGGAAGTCAAGATATAAATTAACTAGTTGCCATAGGGGCATTTTTATCATGGAGACCAAATATATCCGATGTATTCTGGCAAACTTCTGCCTGAGCAGTAAGCCTTCAACAGGTTAGGGCGATCCCGCCTCTAAGATGGAGGTAAAAAGGGACGTTTTTTTCTCAATAACTTTTGATTCCCTATTATGCTTCAAAACTTCAGGTTCATTAATTTATTTATTTTCCCATGTCCTAAAATTAATTTGCCATTTGAAGAACCAGCCAATGTGGCCAATGTTGTTTAACCGGAGCAGGTGGTTGGGTGGGCATGGGTTCCTGTTGCTTCAATGCATTTTGCTGAGAAGCAACAGGAACTTGATAATGTGATGTCCACTACTGTAATATCACTTGTATTTATTGCACCGTGTACACGTCTTGTCGGTGTCTCATCTGCTGTCCTCAGTGTTCTATAGGGTGGATTGGGGGTGTCTTGTTCCATCCTGCTTGAAAGATTTCTTCTTTGAAATAGCAGGAATGCAACTTGGCTGGGTGGTGCTTTGTTGGTTCGTCGCGATATAGTGGAAATATTGTTGAAAGCGACGTTAAATTCTATTCACTCACTCACTTGTTCAAATGGCATGTCAGATGTTTGTCCTATTATTATGCCAATTTGATAGATGACATTTTATTTTTTTACTACCATTTGATGCGAATATGTGTGCCTCAAGAGGATTTTGCTGAATTCACTATGTAAACTGATTTAATGAGCAAAAACGACCATTTTTTTCCTCCATTTTAGAGAGCGGGATTGTCCTAACCTGTTCAACAATACTATACTTTGTACGAATAAACACAAAACAACATCAAACACCTGGAGAGATTGGAGCAATCTAAAGTATCATTTAAAAAGAAATCCATCACTCATAAAAAAGCTTGACAAGGCATCACCAAACTGATGCAGTTGTAGCAGTGGCTGTGAAAGTAGAAATGTATATATTCAGTCTGAGTGTATTAGTATATAGGAGGAAATAGCATAATGCTCACAGGCTGTTGAGGGGGAGTGTACATTCTGACTAACTGCTTTGCTCATAATTATTAGTCTTGCTCCCTGATTGTAGTCAACAAGTCCCTGCAGGTTACTCGTAAAATATGACAAAACAAAATTCCTCAACACAGAATATGTGTCTATATCCATGGTCTCCAGACTAATCTGTTATAATTTGTTTTACAGAATTCGGCCAAAAAAGCTGTACCAATAAAATTTGTACTTTGTCATCCGAAAAAGCGAACACTGCCCTCTCACACTGTGACTACAGGGTATGGACGACAGATGAATATGGAAAGTCAGATCTGAAAAAAACTGAACTAGCTCATAAATCACAGGCACTTTTTTTTTAATGATGGTGGTTTTTATTTCCAGGAAGTCCAAACATATCCGTAGTTTCCTGGCAAACAGAAATTGTTCTTTGATCTGCCTGCCTTTACAGATTTGCAGTAGATTTCCAGCATATCCCATACATGAATTACCAGGAGAGAGAATTAAGGTTTAACCTCGCGTTCAGCAATATTTCAGCTATATAGCGACGGACAGCTTCGATACAGTCATGCAGGCTGATACCATGCTGCAGAATACCCCATAACGTTTAATCTGGCTGCAGCACGGTTAATTGGTGGAGAACCAGCCACACTAAAGCTACGCGCCACTGTTTACGCCACGGCACAATCAGAGGGTATATCTGACAGTGGGAGATATCCAATCCAATGCCATGAGAATGGTTAATGGTAGAAATATACATTATTAAGTCTGAGTGTATTAGTATATAAAGAAGTGAATGAACAGGAGGAAACAAGATAATATGATCATGCTGATGATGAGGAAAAGTGTAAGTTTAGACCAGCAGCTTTGCTCACAATTATTAGTCTTGCTCCCTGATTGTACTTAACACATAACAGGTGACTCGTAGAAGATGACAAAACAACATTGCCCAACACACAAATATGTGCCATGTATGTGCAACAGAATTCCCAGTCAATCAAAATTAGTGTTTGGTTTACTGTCATTATCATGGTGAGTAGATGGCTTGTGTGATACATGAATTTCCATGTTTTATTTCCAAGCACAATTAAATTATGTCTGGAAGTAGACCGGTTGCCTCCCCTCCATTTTCGTCCAGGACGGACGAAGGAAAGGTGGCGTAACCATTCTCTGAATCTAGAAACGGGTCACCCCTTTTCAGTAGTTGTGGTTTGCAATCACCCACCTCGTGCTCTGTGAGAAAACTTTGATCCACTGACACTGTTGGTTGCTTAACTCTTTGCCTCACGATTACACCAAATGATGCCTCTTTCTGGATCATAGAGTGGATGCTGGGCTGCCCCATAGACCCTTAACGTTACTGAGCCCTCCTGCACACACTTTTACACACCGTCTAGAAATTGTCTACTGAAAGTATCCCTCACAGCTATGGTAATGTATATATTTCTTGAAAGCACAGTTCTTAAGGATTCCACATATATAAATTTGTTCGTTGTAAACCTGTAGGTTGTGAATATATTCGGATTAAAAAAACATTAATTTGAAAAAATGAGCCTTATTTTTTAAATCACTATTTTCAGAAAAGTGTTCAACCTATCATAACTTACTCCATCATTTCCTGTAGAAGACAACTCTAACAGGAAATCTGTGTCTCAGTTTTGTCAATTTTGGTCTAGTTCTCATTCTATTGACATTTACTGGAATAATTCTTTACAAAATTGAACAACTCACAGCTTTGAACCTCGAGGTTGAATTAAATGTCAATAGAATGAGAACTAGACCAGAATTGATAAAATTGAGATATAGATTTCCTGTTGGAGTTGTATTTTACAAGAAATGGGGAAGTAAGTTTCGATAAGTTGAATATTTTTTTGAAAATAGCTATTTAAAGAATAAGGCTCATTTTTTAAAATTATTTTTTTTTTTTAAAATTGAATATCTTCACAACTTACAGAGTTAAGTGAACACATTTATATATTTGGAATCCTTAAGAAATACGCTTTCAACAAATATATACATTTCCATAGCTATAAGGCATACTTTAGCTGTATAAAGACAAATTCTAGAGTCTCTATTTAACCCGGTGTGTGAAAGTGTCTGCAGGTGGGTTCAGTATCTATAAGAACGTTCAACTGTAAACTATCATATACAAAACAATTCTGTGAAGCCACAGGTATAACTATATAAGTTTTACCTTCACATGGAAAAGAAAAAAATATTTAATACTGGTTAACATAATTGTTAACGAGTTAAACTAATGAATTTATTAAATTGTTTGAGGTGTCAAATGACATTATTATGGAATGGAATGGAGTGTCAAATGGCCTCATTATGAGGCAATGGTAGCAAACCTCTATGGGGCAAAGTGTTAAAACTAGTTGTGAATGTTCTAGAATATTTGCTCAAAATTTGAACTTTTAATGGGACAAAATTGCCATAAATTCAAACTGACAGCGGCTACCTGTCTATTGCTTTGATAAGCATGGACATAACCAGTCTAGTCTGAAATAAGCATGATCCCCATATTGCATTGAGTTCCCACAACATTCAGAAATTTCAGAAGTCTAAAAAAAATAAAAACTTTGGAAATCTATGTAAAACATTATTTCTCATAGATGACAGACTGTCAAGAGTGCATGAAAATTGTTCACCTGACAGTACAGTCATAGAATTATTAATCAATTAATCAGCCATATTTCCTCTAGACTTTTGTTTTAGCAGGAAGCCATCAATATTTATGCCTCTTGTAGCTGTTTTGAGCAGGAAACTGTCAATATTTATCTGGATAATCTTTCAGATGAAGTCCTATTCAGGAAGTAGGGTTCAACTAACCTGACCTTCGACCAAGACCAATTTATCGCCCTTTAACCAGCAGAATCCAACACTCTAAATTACATGATCTCAGTTCAAATAATATTGTCTCATTGTATTTAAACTATTGTTGAGACAATTATATTCACAAAATCTCCAAATAAATACTGACATAATTTCAGACATGCATTTCCTAAATCCTTCAACTCAAAACATATCCACTAGGCTGAATTACTCTTCATTCCTAAACGTTTTACATGATGTTAAGAATTGACATATTATCCATTCAGCTGAATTGTAAATCTTTGTAAATTTACAATTCTAAAATATTCCAATGATATAAAGGCAGAATAGAAATATTATTCAAGAAGGTGAGGTAAAAATTCCAAAACTCCACTGAGATCTGACTTATTGGTAACCTCACAATATCTGCAACAAGAGTTCAATTTAACCTAAGATGTGCCCTTAAACATGGCTAAACCCAGAAAAAGGAGAAAGGGGGAGACTAGTGAAGGGGGAGAAATATGATTACTTATGCCTAGTTATGTGTAATAAGGGAAAGCTTCATCGGAATATCTGACCAACGATGTGATAGCTGTGGGATAATTCTATTCAGAACAAACATATTATGGTGAAATTCACAAGGAAAGGTAGCTGATGAGAGTACTTTTTCGGATGATCAAGGGACAGTAATCAGGAGTAGACATGGCAGATTAGGTCGAAAACCTCAGAAGCACACCTTCACATGGTGAAAACATGTGCGCTGAATTTTGTGAAAAAATCCAGAAGAATCTCTTTGACATGTTGCGTCCACAAGAAAAGCTAATGAACAGATGAATGGCTTGGACGGGTGGAAGACATCATACCATAATACATTTCAGGCGTATAAAAATTAAAGTGTGAGTGAGTGAATAGAATTTAACGTCGCGTTCAACAATATTTCAACTATATCGCGACGAATCAACTAAGCAGCACCCAGCCAAGTTGCGTTCCTGCTAATTCAAAGAAGAAATCTTTGAAGCAGCAGGGAACCAGACACTCTCCATCCACCCTACAATACACTGAGGACAGCACAAAAGACACAGACAGGATGCTTATAATTACATGGTGCAATAAAGACAAGTGATATTACAGTGCTAGACATCACATTATCAAGTTCCTGTTGCTTCTCAGCAAAAAGCATTGAAGCAACAGGAACCCGTGCCCACCCATCCACCCGCGTATATACGATCTTTATACAGGTATTTACTATACTCTCATGGTCAATCAATAATGTAAGATCCATAAAGTTACTTTAGTCTCCAGTTCATTTGGTTCATCTTTCAATAATCAATTTTATCCTAATCCTATACCTGCCAACCCTTCAATTAAAATGATCTCACTATTCCAAGAAAATATACCATTATGCTTACATTGATGATAATTTTGGCAACTTCAAGTCAAAAATAGTTCCATTATCACTGATTAAAAATCTGCCCCAGGCTGTAGCCATAGGAAGGAGATGGAAAGTATGAAGCGCGGAGTTAAGCCAGGAGATATGCGTCAATGTACACATCGGTCTGCCGGGTCAAACCAATTGTCTAAGAAGTTGGGAAGGCAGATCGCTAATGAATCATTATAGATTATAGATTATAGATATGTAAGCACTTGATTAGTCAATTAAAACAGAAATCCATTATTTCGATAAGCCTGTGTAGAACATTGGAGAGAGAAATCATTCAATTTAGCATTGCATTGTAGAACAGTGAAAGATAACTAATATTAAGAGTTTCTGATGAGATTCATTGTTATTGACTTTCTTAATTTCCAGTCTATAAATTGTAGACAGAACATCATCTTCACATTTCAAGTTAAACACCACACTAATGTTCCATCATTTACACATACCTTGACTTAGTGAATTGGATAAATTGTTCAAACCATAAATGCACGTGATCTCATATAGCCAATCAAGATGTGAGCTGGCCAAAATGTGCAATGAGGCTTTCTTTGATATCGGTGTGATTTCCATATGTGGCAAGTGGTGGTTGTATTGATTCTTAAACAGTTCCTTCGAATAGCCAATCAAATTTGAATTTTAAACAGGTCACACATGGACCAAGGAATGTTCATAGTGCTATATGGCATTACCAAACTGTATTCTGATCAGAAAATGTGTTCTGTTCAGCCAAGGCAACACGTGAGGTGTTCAACTTGGATATGCCGAGATGACATTTATAAATCCAGCTAATTCTGGTCTCAGGGAAGTAAAAATAGCTGTGATAGTGAACCTCAAACAGAACCTTGTTCCTCCTAAATTAAACTAGTTCAGACAGCTTATAAATCCACAATGACATAACATGTTAACTATTCCTTGCATCTTCTCAGATATTCTTGTGAAAAGCTTTGTTGTGTCGAGATATTTCTAAGACGTACCCTTCAAGAATCTTGAGCAGCCCGGCAATGGCAAATGGAATTAAATCAATTAGTCTCAATTAGTCTGCCAATGCGTGTTTTGGCAGGTCTTAAAATTAGTATTTATATTTGTTCTTTGGTGTAAGGAATTTGGATATGCACCCAGCCTTAGAAGAGACAGTTTGGTTTCCGTGCCGGGAATGAAATTTATTAAGAGGTATGTCATCATAGAAGGCCTCTCTGCTATTTATTATCTTCTGTACAGATATAATTAAAACCACCTGCAAAAATTGTCAGTAGTAATGTCCTTGATAATCATCTTGGGAGTCCAGTATAATAAGTATAATTGAGATGCGGTCAGGTCATCTTCCACTGGCTGCTATAATGAGTACGGTATGGTATATTTGGATCTAAGGTAACGAGTGAATAATGATCTGCTCCTTCCTCTGTTCATGGGTGAGTGAGGGAACATGATTTTACATCTCGTTCACCAATATTTCAGTCATATCACAGCATTTGGAGGCTATTTCTTTTCATACCTTAAACTATATGGGTGGGTCTTATTCCTATTCTGTCCGGTGATCTGGAGTGTGTGCATAATGACACCCTAGGTCAATCCCCGGAAGCCTCGATCACGGGGCCCCGTCATACATGCTAGGGAGGCTGGGGCATTGGTAGGAGTAGGCATATGGTATGCCCATCTGACAAGCATAGCTATGTCTTCGGCAAACTGTCAGGAACATACCTGAGTTCCTGCCATTCCTATACAGTTCCAGGAGTTCCTACAACTCCTCCATTGGGCATACATGGAAAATCAAATCCATCAGACAACTCAATCTTTTTATATTAACATATAATTTTATTGCTTAATTTTTTTAATTTTTCACTTAATTAATCCATTAATACACATGTTTGGATCAATTTGAAATATATTTGGAATTCAGTTCTGTAATCTCTGGTATACCTGTAAAACTATGCAGTGGTCGGATTAATTTGATTCAATGGTCCAATTCAAACAGAATATGAAAACTTAATTCAATAGTCTCATACAATTACATTTTTCACAAGATCAAAGCTGTCATTTACCAAATAAGCTAGTTATAATATCATTTTGATGGCTTGGGCAATATGTTCGAATAGACTGAAAATGCAATAACACAGCTACTGCAGAGTTCCAATGAAAACCCTCCAACTCCTACATCTGATGGTAGGGGGTATACAATCTAGGAAATCCTAGAAGAACAAACTTGTAATGGAACTCCGAAACTGGCCTGATGTTCTAGCTACCAATAAGCACGGTTTGTATTTGAAAATAAGTGTGCCATTGCCCAAATATTTATTGCCAATGAATAGAGGAAAGTATTACTTTATTCATTTCTTAGTCTTATTTTTGAGCATCTGGGTACCACTATTTTCTTGGCAATCTTGATGTAATTTGGTGCTCTTAGCACCAAATAACATCACAACTTCATGTAGAATTCTAAATTCTATGAAAGTTTAAAGCCTCTCGTATTGTCAAAATGAAAAGAGCATATGGCGTATACATATCTCGCTTAGTAGCATTTGCTAGATCCTGTGTTAAATGTGACGATTTTAATCAACGTCACAAAACATTGTTACAGAAACTTATAAAACAGGGTTATTCCACCAAACACCTCCACTCAAAGTTTCTCAAATTTGGCGATACATATCGCATGCTGATAGCAAAATACGAACGTAGCGTACAAGATCTATGGCGCTACGTTTCGTAACTTGTGTCTAATTCCGCTTAACCCGGGGCTAGGGGCCGTATGAACCCATGTACTTCAAGATCCTCATGGTACTCATATGAACAGTCACAATCAAAGCGTGACTGAGATACATCATTCTTTAGATGACGACTGTACAACGAATATTATGGATTAAGAATACGGATTTGATATTTTTGGAACATCATGATGTCTTGCCGGCATCATTGAAAACTGTTGACCGCTTCTCTCTTGCAGGAAACAAGCCTATGTTTATGTATACTACGATTGTCTTTTTGAATTTGGTGCTAATACTGTTATATGGAATATGGAATAGGTCTTTGGATTATGGACGCGGATATTCTCTAATGGACGACGGCTGAATTATGGATGACGGACTAGACGCTTGTAATGAAAAGATCATGAAATATATCGATTTTTATGTAAGCATACTATCAACACTGAGAATATGAAGACATTTCACCATTGTATTAGATATTGAGCGGTACGAAACATTTGAACAACGAACACATAATTGTGGAAGTTGTGTTGCGCCAATTCGCGAAAGATGTTCCATTTCTAAATACAGCATCATCATTTCAGCTCTGTTTTGTGCAGCACAAGCCGGTTGGCAAATATGGCAGTGCTCAGTGCTCAAAAATAGGACATGCCTTTAATACAGGAAGGCAGGACTGAGGTACCATACATAACCCATACACCGTCTGTATCCGTATGGTAGGGCACCACAATCACCAGGCTTTTGCATCCAATCCACTTAGAGGATTTCACAGGCAGTGTGCATAGTCTTTATATGGATTTGTCAGGGACGCACCTTCGCAATACTATAGCTATGACAAACATCTGAACAACATACCTATTAGTAAATTAATCCTTTCTTTCTACCAAGAGCAAGAATACTGAATGAGGTATCAGGTTTGGGTGATAATTGACCGCTAAACCCCAGGCCAGGGATGGTGGCCTATAGTCTCAGAAAAATGATAAACCAGAGGCTGAAGCCATAAATGTATATGGGAGGGTTTGCTAATAGGATCTTGATGGGAAATGAGATTCTTTTACCTATATTGGATACTAATATTTCATCAGCTTCCCCCATTATTATGTTCGCAACATTTGGGGCAAACATTCACATTTTGGCCTCCGAGACCTCTGGTGATGGTCAGCAAACTGGATGCATTTATGTGGCAGGGGACAATGCTATCACTGATATTCCAACAAAGTTCACTTATGACGACGCCTGCTTGTCAAGTCATTCAACAGACACACATCATGGTGCCCCAGTGTATGTATCAGCAGCTAGGTGTCACAACTCTCGATGTTAGAAGCTATGATACAACTTTTATCCATTATGGTGAACAAACACATTGAAATAAATCGACCAGACTGTTTAGATTAACTTTGAAGGCCTGTATGTAGGACTAGTGAGTGAGTGAGTGAGTGAATATGATTTAACTTCGTTTTCAACAATATTTCAGTTATATCATGACATTTGGCTATTCCTTAATCGGTACACCCAGTAACCCCACAGGCACCCCAGTTAAGTTGCCTATAATAACAAGCTGTCTGAGGAACCGAGATCCTTTATATTCTTTCCATGACTTGAAGTGTGCACGACGACACCCCAGATAAATCCCAGGAAGCCCAATCCGCTGTAAGATATGTAAGGGATATGCTTAAACTTCTCACATATGACGATATCACAAATGGAGTTTTATAGAAAAAACAGTGCATCAAGGAATACCTTCCACACCTAAAGCCCTCTCATTGGTCAATTCAAATTTTCAAAATGAAATCCCGGATTTCCATTGGCCTGTGGAGAAAACTGGAAGATAATACGACCAATCATAAAGTTTAATCTGCAAAAGTTCATTCCATCACGTTTTGTTGGTTGTGATTGGTCAGCAAGAGATGTCTACTGGGAGAAGATATGATAAACATATCAGCCTCACCATTCTGAGATATAGTTGAACTAGAATACAGCCAGAATATCCTTCACTTCTAGGTTATCAGTTACATATGGCCCTCTCCTGACCAGGTCAAGATGACCATATGTCCCAAGGACTAAGGAGGAATCTTGGCAATACCATGAATACTGTCAGAACCAATACTTTGATTGACAGGTCACTCGGCCGTGTCCATTGCAGTAAGGATGTTGAACACTGTACAATCAGACGATCTAAGCAATTCAAGTCGGAATTCCAGCCGAGGCAAAAACCTGCCATAACAGTTTTGCTTGCCCCAGAGAGTGTTTTTCAAGCAAGAAATCATATTTCATAGTTGGTATACTTTCTCATAGCATTTCAGTGATTTATTAGAGATTTGTTCAGGAGTATCTGCAAAATTGTGATTTCAAACTTCTGCCCGGCATGTTAAGTGTATCACTTCAATAAAGAATACACCTGGATGTGAAAATTTTGAAAGCATCGATGCTGGATGTGGAAATACGTCCAGCACTGATCTATTTTGGAGTGACTGATCAATAAAGGTACTGGAACTAAAAAGTGATCCAATGGTTAATAAGAAGCATTTTCATATCTACTTAACAACACAGGAGCTCGTTACCATTGTTAATTAATTACATTAAAAATCAGAAAAAGTGAAGTGAGATATATGCAATTTAACCATTTCTCAATTTGTTGAAAAAGTCAAGTTTATTTGATTTTTGAAGAAACAGGTTATCAAACCGGAGTTTTGAGAGCATACGTGTTGTAGTGATGGCGCCGACTTGAAACTCTCTTCTCAATTCATATACTCCCTTGACTCCCCCAACTAATCAGTGTAATTAACATTGGCAATGAGCCCCTGTGTTGTCATCTTGATATGAAAACGCTGGTTATTAACCATTGGATCACTTCTTAGTTCTAGTACCTTAATATTGGTCCATCCAAAATAGCTAGATCATCCATCCTTCTCCATTTATATACTCCTCGACTCCCCCCTAATCAACCTAATTAATCAAAAAGAGGATGCTGACTCTAATTTAATAATGGTCATCTGTTCACAGATGTTACTGGTTCTCTGATGGAAGCTCTTCAAGAGAACAAATAAACAATGTCAGTGTTGAACACCTCTGAGCCAAAGATAACTGTACAACTGTCTGGTCTGACGATTGATTAAGCTCGCGAGGCAATTCTTACTCCAAGCCTGGCAATATTAGGCAGCTATGGGTGAGTGAGTGAGTGAATATGATTTAACGTCGCTTTCAACACAACTTCAGTCATATCCCGACCTGGTTCCTATTCCTTTTCACACTTGGAAACCACACAGGTAGGGTCCTATTCCTTTTAACACCTGGGTGGCGTCCTATTCCTTATCATACCCGGGAACCCCACAGGTGCTCCAGTCAGTCGTCTCTTACGACAAGCTCTCTGAGGGACTGAGGCCTATTCTTACCATGACCTGGAGTGTGCACAATGACATCCCAGGTCAATCCCCAGAAGCCCCACGGGGCGGTCTATTGTGGTGTTCGAAGTATTTAAAAGGACAAAAATTGTGCAATGTTACCAATTTCGTGAAAACCTTGAAACAGCAATATGTAGCAATACAACAACAAGGTCAGTCTATTTCATGATTAAATGAATAATTGATGAATGACTCAGATGAGTAGATATTACATATAGACTGTCAGATCACACTGGAAATCCATTAGCTATAGTGTCATGTTGGCTGTATCACATTTGACGGTGACATAACTGTAAAAGTGCAGTCATCTGCTTTTATAAACAGCCCAGGCTAATTTCCCCAGGCCTGAATAGTAGGTGAGATCGTGGTTGGGTTGAGCGTCAGGGTTTGGAAATTTTGACGGACAGACCAACTGATGATGGAAGACAGCTCAACTCTCCAACATGTCATTGGCGGTGTGTCAACAATATCGGGTACCCATCTTCAAACTATGCCGCCAATCTGAAACCATTTTCATCACAAAATGACCGCATCGTTAGCCCAGTCAGGAATAGCGACAGCTCTGACAATTTTCTCCCTGATAGCTGGAGATGTATGATGATAGCTTTCCAGATCATACCTGGAGTGCCACAATTGTTCTACTGTTGTCGGCTACCACACCACGGATATTATCAGACGTCTGACATAGCGCCAGCTCAAAGAGCCAGAATATAAATAATCACTCAACTGGTTTGGTAATGCAAAACAAGACTTCAGACCTATGGTTCTAAGCTGTTTATAGTTCTCAATGTATTCTATCAACAAAGCGGAGTGCATTATGCTCGTAAAATATTGCACGAGTTAACAGAATACACACGACGAAATGAATCGCAAAGGCACTTAGAGTCTATATTAAACTGAAATTACATAACTGTTGATGGTTATAGCAGATGACGGACATTTGTATTTGTGATGGTTAGCAAACTGTAGAATACTGGAATGTTGAATGCTTTTTCTAGGTCCAAACATTCCAAGACTTTGCTAATGCAAGTTTTGCAGACTTTACATCAAGATGCCAGCTATTAACTAACGACATGTGTTTATAACTTGCTGGAGAAAGAGGTACACATATTCTACTATGCCCGTATGGATTTGACCAGAATTAACTGATTAAATTAAGACAACAAACCTCTATAGAGGGATGGTTGTATTACTCTTTAAATTAGCTTTCAAAGAAATGTCTTGCCTCCTTTCGAAAGAGATGTCTACCATGAGAAGATAAGGTAGACATATCAGTCTAACCATACAACTCCAGATTTAAGGTTTGATTGGAAGATATGCCGAGATCTGTATCCTTCACTTCTGGGTTATCAGTCACACACATAAGTTCCCCGCTGGTGAAAATATTGTGTACCGGAGAAGTATGGTACCATGCTGGTGAAAATGTCTTCATTGTAAAAGTACTGTGGTGGTACCAGAGTGGTCCGTCGGTGGTAGTGTGTCCACTCCGTTACCGCCACGCTACTGTTATGGTGACAACGTAGTCACAGCTACGGTACCATACCGCTCTGGTCACAATGTTTTCACAGTCTGGGAACTTACCTGCATATGATTTGGCCACTTTCTAATCAGGGCAAGATGACCATACATACAAGTAAGGAATGTTGGAATTACCATCAGAACCAGTACTTTGATGGGCACGTCCATATCCACTGTACTAAGAATTTTCTTTCAAAACAACAGCGCAGAGACATCTTCCAGTTGATTGGTCAATTCGAATTTTCAAAAAAAAATCCTGTCTTTTCATTGGCCTGTGAAGAAACTTGGAAGAAAACCTCACCAATCATGGAGTGAAAAAATTACATTAGGCTCATAGAGTTTCTGTAAAGGATTGTTCAATATTATAATGTACCTCCAGTAGGTCAATTTTAGAGCATAACATTCATTCAGTGGTGGACATTTGATCTAGAACACTCAATAAATAAGACCATCATTAGTGGGGTCGTTAGGAGCGAATATACACCCCCCCCCCACACCCACCCCCTTCATTGCCCAACTGCATGTTATTTTCATATGCTGGACAGAAAAAAGCAATACAGGGCTCTGCAATAATTAAGCATAGGAAACGACCCCCTCTCAAGATATCTTGGTGATGCCCATGATAAACCTGTTTTACGGTAATTCCCCTAATAATTCAATCACAGGAAGTTCACTTTTCAACTCGGTTATTCGAACAGAGAGAAAAAGTAACATTCCCATTCTTCATTCAAATTGAAGAAAAGTCATATAATGACAAAATGTGACACTTTGTAGCTGGTGCCATGGAGAATTTATGCCATTTTTGCTCCGCTTCCGGTGATCGAATTATTAGGGGAATTACCGTAATGTCATTGTAGGCATATAGCTCAGTGAAGTAGCGGATTTAAACCAAATCAACTTCTTTGGCTGTTTATGTATACTTGAGCAGTGCTTCTAAATTTATCCAAGATTAACTCTTTCCCCCATATAAGCGGGTTTTGACGGCTTGTGTCGATCCCCATGAAGACGGATTTTGACGTGTCACTGAGTTCCCATGTGATGGATTACTTTTGCAATTTTTTGCGTTTACTTGGAGTAAAACCTAATTAAAACTACACATTTTCAGAAAGCCAAAATTTAAATAAATCTGACTTATATACTGTTGGTTTATTTTGTAATACGGGTAAAATGAAATCAGGAGAGGAAGAAAAATAATTGACGAAAAATGCTCGATTTAACACCAAATGTGTTTGGTGTACTCCAAAAGAAACGGTCAGAAAATAGTAAAACCTGCTTCCAAATTCCTGAATATTTCACGTAACGCGAGCATAAACTACCAAAGTATCTAACCTTGATGACTAACTCGTCAAATCTGCCCATCTGAGTTTATTTTATATATTTTCCCGTGACCTGGATATCGTCGCCGTAAATGTTTTGTCTGCCATTTCTTCTCAGCCGGCCTTCTCTCGACAGTGACCATAGCGACCACGTGCAAATAAACCCTCTTCCTCCAATCACGCCGGGCCTCTCTCAACGGTGGCCAATCAGTGATGCTGTTTTATTTTTCACCCTTACGAATATTTATTATCGTCGTCATTCTCCTTTGTGAAAGTATATGGGACTTTTTCCGTTTTAGCTCGTTCAAAACCTGCCATCTCGTTAAATGTCTCTGTCAAATCCCGAATCTACGGAGAATTAGCTTTAGAATGGTATACAATAACATAGGAATTGCAGCGGAACAACAACAACAGAATGCTGCAAAACGCAGCTAAAATGCGACAATTTCTTCGCCTTTTTCGTGACTTCCAACAGACGGAAAGCAGACACAACACATTTTCTCGCAAGATTACTTATTTTTAGAATAAATGTTGCTGATATTGGTATAAAACGTCAGACAGAATGGATCTGTGGGAGACAATTGATAAATATTTTTCCACATGACATGGGACATAAAATGAGATATTTTACATCCTTGGAAACGTATGAAAATTGAAATCAGTCCATGGGTTAAAGACCTACGCCATTACAAATCTATTATGGGTCAGAGAGAGAAAATTCCCCACAAGTCTAAGGGGGAAAGAGTTAAATATGTTCATTTTCAATAAACCTGTGTCCATGCCTAAATTCATATATAATATACAATCGTCGTTATATAGCTGAAATACTGCTGAATGCGACGTTAAACCTTAATTCTCTCTCTCTGTTTCTATAATATACAATATATAATATGAGTGCCATCAAAACAATTTTAGATTATCACTTCTCCTCAATCAATTGATCGATCTCGTCACCCAAATGAACAAAACATTTTATTCACACTCTTAGAGAGTTAAGTAATTGTCATACATGTATGCCATACCTTTTTTAACTTCCATTTTCTGAGTAGTGCTGAGTTTTGATAAGCGAATTCCATGAGTATAAACATGCCAGTACATATGCCAGGTAAATCAATTATTTTTCGTTTGTAACAAGCATTTTCACATCTTGTCATAAGTGGCATCTTTACTTCCAATTAGCCAGCTATTGATTTTCTGCTATGTATTCTTTCCTCTGAGAACACTGGTCTAGCTGAGAATATCTATACAGACCAATTATGATTCCATTCAATCGAAGTAATATACTGGCCTTATCTACATTATAGACATTCACTTTATACTGTAGCTTGTTTGACTGTTGGAATAATGAATACACCTGGTTATGACAGGTGAGAACTCTCAAAGACGGGAGACAAGAGGTGATGAATCAATACAGATCTATACTGGAAATATAGATGATAACAGACATTAGGTACTGGAACCTCCACAGAAGGATCCAACGAGTACTTTCATATCTTGATAACAAAAGACTGGTTGGTTGGTTGTTTGGAGTTATAACGTCGCACCTAACCTTATAGGTCACACGGCGAAAATGACCCAAACAAACACACCCTAGCGAAACCCTAACAAAAACCTAACCAAAACTACAACAAAATTTGAATTTTGAAAATTAGGCTCTACAGACACTGGTGATCATAATGTATCGTCAGAGAGCTTAATTTGTTTGGCACTTTAATTTACCTCCTGTGCCAGACAAACATGGTATGGTACAAACCATGCTGCCCTAAGCTGGAGGGCTGATAACAAAAGAAAACCAACTGTATTGAGGGGTTGCTGGCAAACCCCAAGTAATTCTTATATTGTATAATACTACTTGAAGGGGAGTTTCCATGTCTATTAACACCTGACTCAAAGCTCCCTGCTAAAATAGGGACACAAACAACAATTTAGTCATATGCATAACCTAAACAGCATTGCTCACCCCTGGCATTCTCCCAACGTCAGAGTTTGTAACCTCCAAACCGTCGGTAAACAAGACTCTGACTTCACCCCTATACAAATGCCTGGCGCGCAGCCGCATTGCGTCTTTTTCCGCTGAGCCAATGAGAGAATGTGTTATATTTTCCGGCTGACTACGTCATCACAGCTGATCACCGCGTGGAGACTGGCGGTCATATTGCAAACAACATTTGACAGGCTAGCATTCCGATTCACGCTGAGAACTATTGTAAGCATTAATTGATAATGACCCTGGAAAATGGATCAAGCATGCGGTAGTGACCAGACAATCAACAGGCATGCGTCATTCAGAAAATTATATTATGGCCAAGTGTATCGAATGATATCTGTGTTTCATGTCGCCGGTCTTGAACTCAGTGAGGGAGGGTAACACAACACAAATCAACGTCAACGCAAAATATAATATTGAAAAATTACTCAACCAAAATTACCCATCTGAACTTCAGCGAGGTATATATTATTATGTATTTATGTGCAACAAGTAATAAAAACAATCAGTGAAGGAGGTGGACGAGAAAGATGCATCGGAACACATCATTGGCCTAATTTCCTCGCAGTACTAAATATTAAATAATAAGATATCTGCAGTTAAATGTGTTTCCCGGGTTATAACTATAAATAATATTAAGATTTTGTCTGAAAATAACGGATTTCATTTCAGCAACTGTGCAACTGTGATTTAATTTAATAACTGATTCAGTTTGTTTTTTTCAAATGGCAATTTTTTATCAAACTAACTTATTTAAATCTGTTCATACTAAAAAATGCTTATCAAATAAATTGGCTTTGAATTAAAAAATGACAATACCAGTATTATCACAATTTTCAGTATTATAGTATAAAACTAACTCCAGAAATCATACTGGTGAAGCTCAGACTTTTTGCGTATCAGCATATTAAAGTCATCGTCAATCCATATTTATAAAGGATAGAATGGTACATGTACAATCCCGACACCGCCATGTGTGTATATATTCATGGTACACGTGTGTGTATTAGCACGAAGTGTTTCGAGCCCTGTGTACTCTCGTCGGGGGAGACAGGAGGCGTGTATTGTATGCGCCTCAAACACTTGTGTATTATCTCATACTGTTAGTGTTTTAATGCCAAGTTTTTATAGACCTGAAAGGTTATAGGTCACCCTTTGTGCGTATTTGCACAGATAATAAAGGGTACTGGTAGGTCAATTCTGTCGTTATATTTGATCAAACAGCGACCTGATAATTAGCAAATCGCGTTTCTCTTCTTGATTTAACAGTAATTCGAGGCTTGAGAATACAAACGAATAAGGTCCCTCCTGTAGTTTTTCTGTCGCAATCGCCAGGTCCAAGATATGTGGCAGTAAATCCCAGGGCTCGAAGTACATTTACTTGCTTGTTCATGATGGAAGTTAACTGACAGATCACAAATACCAGTCCGGTTTTTTAAACAGGATGCCCATCAAAGATTTGCCTCTGTTCGTTCTCGTCGATATACAACGCCTATGTTGATTGGCTCACCGAAGTTACGCTAAGCTTTTCGGAAATCTTCGGTCCTATTCGGTAATCTCAACAAGTTCGCTTCATTTAGTAACGGAGGCTGTTGATTGGGCCAGAGCCATGCGCAGAAAAGCTGCGCGCCGCAATTAGCCCCACTTTGACATCAGAGGGTATATACGACAATAGGAGATATACAATCTGATGCCATGAGAATGACCCCTGGAGACTCTACGAGTGGCAGAGGATCCCTTTTGGACTTGGGCGACCAAACTAGAACTGTGGAGCAATTACGACTTAAAACGTTATCTGATTGGCTGAATTCGGGTATATACATTATATAAATCGGCCGCTAAAGTGACTTCTATGGTTCAAAGGGTTAAATAGGATTTTAGGATTCAGTCAAATATATGCATTCAACATGCTATCTCAGAAGAAAATTAACACGGTGAACATTCAATTTCTTTGCTTAAATTTTTACCACATGTATTACTGATTGAAATTAGCCACAAACAAATAAGCCCCTCCCCGTGCTGATTTCTGGCAATTAGAGATAAGAGCTAAAATCGCATGGTATACAACATTTATTTATCCTCAGAATTACAATATGGTAATGCTAGCTGACAGAAGCTACTATATCTGAGCTAAACACTAATATAAATCAAGAATAACAGATAGAAAAAAAAACCTCACATCCAAAGTGTAGGTAGGATGAAAACCAAGTGTGAATCCAGTCTATCTATCAGATAGATGAAATTTTAGCTGTTGTCGACAGTTCAGAGGGATATACTAAGTTTATTATTAACTCTCCATTGATATCAATGCAAATTGGTCTAGTATAAATGTTGGTATTGTTGGATACATCGGGTGGCTTCCAGGAAGTGAAACGTAATGAAACCCCTTAATGGCAATCGGTTCACAGATTCACCAAATGCTGATGGAAAGCTTTTCAGGTGAACAAATGAAGAGAATGGGTGTTGAACCAAAGACAGCCGTACAACTGTCTGTGATGATGATGATGAAATTGGGGAGTCATTCTTATCCACAGGTGAGATTGTTTGTTCATGTTATTTCACCTGTTGAGACACTGATGTACCTTGAAACAGGAATACAAACACTCGCAGCTCCCTGGTACAATGTCCTTGAGGACAAATTAATTGTTTTGAACTCCCTGTAATGTCGAATGAATTAATAGTTCTATTGACTCTCATAAAATCTCATCAAAGTTCATCGACCCATAAAGAGACCATGAGATACCGTTAAGGGACTGCTCCAGTGTCATCAACAGTATGAAATGTTAATCATCTCAGTTGCTTCTTAAAAATAACACATATGGTAATTATTAATCACCCTATTATAATTCAATCACCCCCAATTTTTAGGACAAAATTCAATCAGTTGTTCTGATAACTTTAATCACCCCCAAAAATCATTAAAGTAATGAAAAAGTAAATGCCCTTATAGAAATTTAAGGTTGCGGGGAGCTCCCGCTAAGCTCCCGGGCTCATATGTTAACTTGTGCGAGCTATCCGCTACCTTGCGCGAGCTATCCGCTACCTTGCGCGAGCTATCCGCTACCTTGCACGAACTAGTGCGAGCTAACCAGCAGATCGCGAGAGCCAGCGGGAGCTACCCGTTAGCTTGCGTGAGATACCCGCTACCTCGCGCTCACTATCATAGATTGTTTCTAGTACTCACCGCAAGTTTGCGCTACCTACCATCATCGCAGAGTTTCAAACCTGCTAGCTCGCGAGAGGTAGCGCAACTTTGCAGGAGCTATCGCAAGTTTGAGATATTTGATAGTCTCTGTATTCTTGAGATTCCACACCATTACTTTTCCTGTCCAGCTATATAGGCCTTCCTTAAACCAACATCTGGAAAATCTGGGTCAGTCTCGTGACCAGTGTGTAGGAATACATAATAAAATTCCAAAGTTCCCTTCCACACAAGGCCAACAAATCTGTTCTCTGCAGTGCTACAGATATTTACTTATGTTTTCACATTCTTGTGAATGATAAACTTTCTTTAGATATGGGATTAGTGCCCTTTTATCCTTGGTATTTCCTGCCCTGAAAATGGACTACTTTTGAACGGGGAGGGATGGTGTGTGATGCAGTCAGCATTTGAAAAATTGGAGGGAGAAGCTGTTATACATCTCAGTTCAATGGATGTATCTATAAGAGAGAGTCATTTCATGTTGTTTCATTAGTTTCTGGTAAGTACATGCTCTTTTAAATGATCAAGCAATCATAGCTGAGTTTTGACTGAAGTGAATTAACATAGTGAGAGTAGGAGAGGGTTTAATTATGAATTTTCTAACTTAGACCTGGTGTAGAGTATAAGGCATATAATGCATTTAATAATCCACTGAAACTCACCTCATGTTATTTCTTAAAGATGAATAGCAATTCAATTTGGATTCACTTGATACCAGTACTAGGCTATTTCTTAAGCAAACTAAATGGATGGTCATTATTCAGTTAACCCATGGTTAACCTCAATTAGCTATAAAACTTTTAATTTTATTGGATAGTTAATCTACCTTTTTGCAAAATTCAGATCTTTTCCCCTAATTTGTTCTGCATGTATTCAAATAGCTGGTGTATATAGTACATGCATGCTCACCCTGTCTTTGTTCTGATATTGACCTACATAATGAATTTGTGAAATTGTAGGCTGAACCAGGGTCACCGATTTTGTGGATCAAGTTTGATAGGTCGCTGGCTTGCGCAACCTACCACTAGCTTGCGCCACCTACCGCTAGCCCGCGCCACCTACCGCTAGCTCGCGCAACCCTACAACAGTAATACAACTCTGGATCTTCGTTAACTAGCGCTGGCTACCATGGACAGCCGCAAACTAGCAATGTTTCAAATGGGAGCTTATCGGTAGCTCCCGGCAAGGTAGCAGCTTGCGGGGAGCTAGCTAGCGCAAGGTTGCGGTGAGCTATCGCGAGCTTGCGGGGAGGTATCGCGAGCTCGCGGGGAGCTAGCACAAGCTCGCACGGAGCAGGAATGGGGACCTGGCGCGAGCTCGCAGGGAGCTACAATCGGGAGCTGGCGCAAGCTTGCGCTAGGTTGCGGGGAGCTATCACTACCTTGCGGGAGCCAACCTACCGGCCTTATCGGGAGCTAGCGCAAGCTCCCAATGTTTCAAATGGGATCTTATCGGTAGCTAACATTGTAAGCTACCGCAAGCTAACTCCGCAATCTCTCTGCAATCTCTCTGCAATCTTAATTTTCTGTAAGGGTGGATTATTTGCATGATTTTGGACCATTCTGTCAATTTCTTGTTTTAATAAATTTTATCATCCCCACATTTTTTGACAGCAAATTTCAATACCTGTGATTGAATTATTAGAGGAATGACCATAACAGGACAAAGTTGGATATGGAGTAAATTAAGCATCAGTATATTCATCAGCTTTAATATCAAATAATTCTGTTCCATGAACCACTCCACACTGAACACCAGCTATATCAGCCCTGAAGATTCATTATATTTACTAGTTACGTTCTGCAGTGTCTAAGACATTCCTTATTCATTTTATTTATTATTTATGTTCTGCAGTGTCTAAGACATACGTTGTTTAAGCAACGCGTGCCGACAAGCATGGAAAGTCCCATTTCACATGCTTCGCCAGTTTGAGCTAATTTAGGCTGTTAAGGTTGTTCATGCCTCAAAATTAATAAGAAAATAATCATACATTTATTTATTCTGCAACTTGTTTCAACCGATATTTGGTACAGAATACCTTGTGCCCAACAAAAATTGAAATAAAAAATAAAAATAAAATCCACCGGTCTGTCCTTCTTTGATGATAAACAAACTGTTAAATTGAATAAGCCTTATCAGGTTAGACAACCCTTTTGCGAGCTTTATAATACCAATTATATAAGGGCATTTAATACAGTGATACAATAGACTCTCATCCAATAAATAATCAATTCATAAATAATACAGGTGTTATTTCTATTACGAAATCACATTGGAACTCCATTAATCATAATGTCAAGCTCTACTGCTGACGGTGACTTGATTTCTACAGTACAATCATCTGATTTATTAAACAGCCCTCAGGCCTGAATTGCTGGCAGACTCAGTGGAATTCTTGGCTTCCCTCTAGTGTTACTGTTTCGGCATTTTGACAGACAGCTAGACTAACAGATGATGGAGGGTGCCTCGAGCTCTCCAAAATGTCACTCACATTGTGTCAAAGTAGGCCACTTATTTGAAACAATTTTCATCGCGTATTAATCAGGTCATTAATGAATTGGGCATTCCCAGGCAATTTTCATACTATTAATTTTTCAATAGCTATCATGATCATACCTAAGAGTGTCAGAACTTTGGGAAGTCCAAATTGATATTACAATAACTATTGATGAAATCTTATCCTGTTTGTGATGGCTTATACAATGTAGCAACCACCTGAGATCTACATTGTTGAATACTTTTTAAGACTCAGGGACCAAATTGTTTAAATATTCTGGAACTCTTTAATGTGAAAAGTACACCTTGACTCCCAATGAACTTTCCTTCAGGGCATGAATCACTGTCAAACAAATTATGGTTGTCTGAATATAAGTTCTTGGGTTATTATGCGCTTGTTCCTTCCATCTGTCGTCTGGCATAGTGCTTGTCCTCAAGGATAGCTTTTTCGCGTCATGTGAACGTCATACTATTGACATCAAGAAACGCTACTTGTGCATGCCTGGCCGCCACCGGAGACGTTCTCAATTTTGATTGGGCAGCACGACAGTCAAGGAAAATGCATTAGAAAGAAAGGCTTTGAAGCAGTGGAGGAATATAACAAATTCAAGGGCCATAAATCATGAAGGTCAGAAACTCTTTCTCGGGACAAGGTGGGTCTTTGCACAAGTTCTACTCCACCCTTAATTGTCACTAATGTCCATCATATTATTAAGAAATAAAGAGTGCCATGTCAAGTGTTAGCCCGAAAGTGTTGTGGAGAATTAGTTAATCCCTCTTTGATCTCGCTCCATGAACCAATCCGGGAAGCCATAAGAAGCCTTCCACCGACTCGGAAAAGATGGCAGCCCCACAGGAGTCCGCTGGTATCAAATCCAATAGTAGACGTGAGCCCAAATGCCTCACCCAATTTGCCAAGTGAAGGAGAGAAGCTTCATGCAAGGACTTGTCTTGCCAGAGGAAGATGGGAGCATGCATCATGGTACATGTAACCACATATGCAGATGTTCTGGTATCAACGAAGAAAAAATCAAGACAAACTTCTACAAATGCCTGGTTATATATCATCCTTCATGAGCATGTCTGTATATACAGTCTTGCCTCGCTATAAGGCGCCTCGATATAGCGCTGATTCTGATATAAGGTGGGTGCTATGGTGTCCCCCGAATTCACAATTACATATCATTTCATCCCATTTAATATAAAGGCTGAAGATCTGTAAGGTGGCTCAAATTAGGTCTCCCAATAACAGCGTTACAGAGAGGTTACACTGCACTGTACCATCCCTGCATACACTGTGCAACTCTTAATTGAACTGTCTACTCAAAGTTTACAGCCAACGAAGCGACGAGTCACTGAGTGCCGAGGCAAGCTAAGACGACGATCTCGTTGATGTCAGTGAGGGAATGGCAGGTGGATCTCCCTCAAGTCAGCATAAATAAGGGAACTAACAACTGATTTCACAGGGGATGAAATATATGACACATTGCCCGGCTTCTAATTTACTCAAATATGGGTATATTCGGAGAGGTCAAGAGGTCATGAATGTGATCAGGAACTCCTAAATATGACAAAATAGTTATGGCAAACACGCTTTTTCAGCAGGACCATGTCTACATATTTTATCATCCTCTCTATGCAGGTTTCCTTCACTTAGCTACTCAGATTAAACTATGGTAGCTATGTGTAGTAGCTATACCATGGGTTATATAGGTTTTCATTTTCAAAGAGATATATCTACTTTGAGAAAGGTTTGACCAGATGGTTTCAGATTTAGGGCTTAATTGGAGGACAGTTGGAAGACCCTCCACTTCTAGGTTATCAGTTACATTTGATCATCTGACCAGGTCAAGATGACCACATGTGCAGAAACTAAGGAATCATTAAAATCCTCTGTCGGAACAATACGTGACCGCGGTCACTCATCAATAGTCCATGTTCATTGCTGAAGGATATTGAACAAACATGGTGGACAATCAGAAGGCTGAACTAGTCAATGAATTCTCTCTCCAATGTGTCCAAATAAGGACATCTTCTCTTGGACTTTGTCAACATTAACTGGGAGAAACATCTCTGTTAGTACTCCCTTAACCTGATTAACATGGTTCAAGAAAACCGATGAATCCTTAATGCACTTCAGAGTAATTTTCTACCTTGCCCCCTGAGCCAATACTACTGCTCTTAAGTACTTCAGATTGATGATAGATACAGGTTCAAGAGCAAAATATAATGGACACTCAAGCTGCTTCCAAAAAATCCAATGCCTGGATCGAATACTGGACATATTTTTGATGAAGAGTTTCAGCCAATTAACTACTGAAATTCCACTCACTAAAATCTAAAGATAATATTTCAGTACATATCTGAAGGCTGATTTTTGATGAGGAAATCCATATCAGTAATGAAGGGGGGGGGGGGGATTTGGCTCAATGTCACATTCACTCATATGGTGACAGTCAGTTTGGTTGGAGAAGGAAACTGGAGTACCCGGAGAGAACCACTGCCCATCGGCAACTGACTTTCACACATGGACCAGCTGGGCTCGAACCCGTGCCAGTTCAGTGGTGTGAGGCTAGCGGTCACAAGGGAAATGCCTTAGACCACTCGGCCACCGAGGGCCTATATATCAGTAATGAACAGTACATCGCCAGTAAATCAATTGTATTAGTTTATAACAAGCATTTGTCCTTGTGTTATAATTGGCGTTTTTACTCCTCATTAGTCTGTTATTAATTCTCTATAGTAACAGTGTTCTGTTCACCAGAGCTCTGATCTATACCGAAGAATATCAATACATGTTAATCTGCAGTTTTATGTTCTATTTTGCACATGTGTTAAACAGTCAGCAATTCAGTGGTAATGGTCATCTGTTCACAGTTGTTAAGTTCAACCATGGAAGTTTCCCAGAGGAACAAATAAACAGCAAGTGTTGAACACACTTGTGGGCCAAAGACAGCTGTACTGTCTGGTCTGATGACTGATTGAGCTGGAGAACGAATTCCTATACTCCAAATGAGATTGTTTATTCATGTTGCTTGCGCAATTAAATATATACAGAGACAAAGGCGAAAACCAGTCCTGATTTAAATAACACCAGTACTTCTGTGAACAGTCCAGAGTTGCTCTCTGTTGCCCTTGCTGACCAAGAAAGCTGGAACTGAAATAAAATTACAATGTCTTTGAAGTAAATTATTTAGAATTCTAGATGAACTACATTAATATCTTTAACATCTCTCGATAAATCATGGAAAGATCGATTGCACACCAAAACCATAACAATTTTAATCATATCCGAGCTCCTTTGTAAATAGAACACACTGGAAAAACCTGAATAGGGTGTCATCAAATTACTTATTAGGCAGCCATTGTCTATTCATGTTTCATTTCCTAGTAATTTAATATCTCGTTTCTCTTGTTGCTAGATCTCTACAACACCAGTTTATGTATACATGTTTGATAGTTATAATTCATTACAGAAGTGAAAAGTACCTAGACCAGTAAATGACTGTTCAGTGGCACTGATGCCTTAACAGGATGAGACCCAAAATTTGTCTGATATTTGTAGTCACAGAATAAAATGAATAATTAGTGCCAGATTATCCAACACATACTATTGTATTTTCAGCTTTCAGATCAAACAGGAGATGTATTGCTAACATTTTGTTTCTACAAATTTCATAATAAAACTACTTAAGATACAAGGGAATGCTTATAGCTGCATGGAGCCAAGTGAATGCTATTAAAGTTCATGTTATCAACAGAACAACAATTTTCAAAGTTAACAATTCTTGGAAATCATCAAAAAAAGCAATACACTAGCCAGCTCTGCCCGTTAAATAATCAACTGATAAATGACACAGATGAGCAGATATTATAGACAGATCACATTGGGTCATTTCCACATAAACGTTGCACGGGTGGCAAATTTTCACTTTCCATCAGCATACTTAATTGTTATTTTTATTTAACCTATATTAATCAAAGTTTCAAGAAAGTATGTTTTTTGTCATCTGCAACTGTCAGGTTTTTGAAAATCTGCACTTGAATATGGATAAAATTCTGAAACATTTTTTACTAAAATGTATGCCAAATTCATGATTTTCCTCCAGATATAGAAACTTAACTCAACAAAATGTTTCTTTGTTTTTTGAATACACCATCATGTCTAAGTTGCACAGTGAATACCATTTTACAATTAAAGTAATTATTTTCAAAATAATTGAAAATTTTTATTGCGTGGTGTAGATGTCCCGTCTGTCACAAAAACGGATGATTTTTTAGGTTTTTCTTGAGTACAATAAATTTTAAGAAAGAAAGAAGCCTGTAACATTATTATTTATCTACTGTAACATCTCTCAACCAGATGCAATTAATTGTTTCATTCTTGGTCAAATACGCTGATATAAATTTCAACTCCTTTTTTGTCCCGTCTGTCACAAAATGCTTCAAAAAGCAGCCATAGATTATTGAGCTTTGCGTTCATATGGCCCCAAACCAAACAATGTTTAGTAATCTAGATGCAATGAACATTCTGATGAATGCACAAACCTATATGCCTTGAAAAATTAAGTTTGCAATACAAAATACATACAAATGTGTAAATACATTAAATTGTGACAGACGGGACATGTGACAGACGGGACACTTAACTGAAAACAGTGGATTTTGTGAAAATATGACCTAAAAACAAACAATGTGACGCACACCAGTGCACAATGAACATCTTAATTGTAGCATTGATCTACATGATTAAAAAAAGTCTGGAAACAGGAAGATCATTTATAGGGCATGAGATAATGTCCCGTCTGTCACGATAAGTTGTCCCGTCTGTCACGTCACTAATTGGCAAAAATCCATAATTAATCTTCTTCATAGAAAAACTGTTAACCCAAACTCTGATTACTTGATTAGTCCACTAACATTTGATTTACATTAAAAGTTGATTTTCATTTGAGAAGGAGATAGAAATCTATCTTGTCTATTCCTTCTTTCAAATGCGTGGTCCCTGCTTGTCCCGTCTGTCACATTTGTCAATTCCAGTTGAAAAAAAAATATTAATAATAACTATTTCAATGTTTCTGTCTCAAGTTCAAGTACAACTAGTTCACTAACCACTGATAAGTTTTTGCTTAGATTTTTATTAACTTTAGTTTGGTAGAGAGTTGTGTTAACATTACAGGGTGGCTATCTTCTGTCCCGTCTGTCACGCTGGAAATGACCATTGGAAATGCATTAGATATTGTGTCCTGCCGTACCGCTTGAACATAATTCTAAAAGTGCGGACTTGCAATTTCATAAGCAGTCACACCCCCACTTTCCGCATCAGGCTTCAACAGCCAGTGGCTCAGTTGAATTCTTGGTGGGCTGAGCGTTGAAGCTGGCTTTTTGACAGACAGAACAACTGATGATGGCCAACAGCTCAACTCGGAGCAACAGGTCAATGGCGGTGTATCAACACTATCAGTACTGGTCTTCAAACTATGCCACAAATTTGAAACTATTTTCACTGCAAACAGATCAAGTCATTAGCCAGTGAGGAATTGTAGAATTTCTGAGAAAATTTCCACCCTGATAGCTGAGCATGTGTATGTCGATAGCTTCCAAGGAGTAACCACCAGTCAGCTATCACATCACTGCTATTATCAGACATCTGACATAAGTGCCAGCTCTGTGAGCCAAGCTATCATCAACGATCACTCTACTGGTCTGGCAATGAAAAACAGGACAAAACAAGGCTGTTTAAAGTTCTGGTCTATTCAACCAACAGATTGGGTTATGTCTGTGATAAACTGCAAGTGTCGATAGAAGAAAACGAATGTTCAAACTGATATAGCATACAAGGTATCGCAGATTTAATCACATTTTGTTTGTGCTGGTTAGCGAACTAGAAGATAAGTTGTTGAATACTTTTCAATATTTAATGTGGCTCCCCAGTGTACACTGAAATCCATATCATTCATACCCAGTGATCAATTTAATATAGATTGAAAATATTGAGAAAAAAATTCTCACACAATTATCGAATATTTTTAAGTTTCACGCCATTTTGCTCATTTTTACGAACTGTTTCAGTACTATTATTACCATGAATGTTTACATAACTTGTTTGCTGAATGCCAAAAATCCATGTCATTTTTTGCATACTTGGTGTATATCTTCCAAATTTTATATAGATTCAAAATTTTGAATAAAAATTGGGGAGTCTCACATTGCTTTTTGATTTAGTAATAGATGGAGATGTTTAATAACTCTGCCTGCATGTTGTCTGAAGAAGAGCTGGAGTGACACATCACACGGTGCGTCATTGTGATTGTGACGTTGCGCTATGACGTTAAGAAAACAGGACATTCAGAACATGGTGACACAGCGCCGAGTGTGTTTTGTGACTGTCCCGCAACTTCCGCAAATGAATATTTTGGATACTGTCGTGCATTCCATGCATAATGGTACTGTAGTAACATACACTAAGCTGCATAGAAGTATTAAGTACATATTTTGGTATGCAGAGGTTACATCAATTAAACAACAAAATCAAGACAAACTTGTCTCAAATGACTGCAGAGAGATGGCTACAGTGAGAATTATGCAAGATAAACATATCACGCCCCCTAAATCTACCCCTTAAATCTAAGAATGGTTTAATCATTCTTAGATTACAGGTTTGATCAGAAGACAGCTGCAGGATCCTTTACTTGTAGGTTATCAGTTACATATGGCCACATCCTGACCTGAGGTCGATATGACCATACATCCAAGAACTACCGAAACTTGACCGGTAGGTCACTCATCAATATTCCATGTTCATTGTTGGAGGATATTGAACATGGTGGACAATCAATAGGACAAACGATTCAATATTCTTGCTTCATTGTGTCCGTATAAGGACATCTGAAGTCCTGTGTCCCGATTATCTGGGTTACAGCCCCTTCACACTCCCTTAACCTGATTAATACAGCTCCAGAATGTCTATGAACCCCAACCCAATTCAAACTAATTTTCTACATAATGCCCCCTTAACCGTATTTGGTGTGGCCATTATGACCTAGCATACAGAGCTTTTCACCATAGCTCCGCAACCAATAGAACAAGAGAAATGAAAGTTTTCCACCAATATTGTTGGCATCATTTTGAGTCTATATGCATAATCCTATAGGTAGAAAGGATCATGAGAAAATTCAAAATAGTCACCAAACATGCCAAACTGGAGTAAAAGTAATTTCTTTTTATTCTCTATTATATTAATGAATTTTTGAGAGAGAATATCCAAAACTTTTGAGAATTCGGAAAAACGGTCCAAAACTAGGCAAAAAAATTGCTTCCGATAAGATGTCACTGTGACAGCATCATGGTGGCCATCTTGGATTTTTTACATTTTCTTGTAGAGCTTGACCCAAATGTATAGTATGGAAAGTTTCAGCCCTCTATCCCAAGGGGTAACAAAAGGGGGCAGGGGGTGAAATGGCACAGCCCATCAAATCACCCAGGCCTGGTTGGGTTAAACAGGTACAGCTACTGCTGTGGTAAGGTTCATACAAATGTAGCAGTTCAAACTGATAGCATGTATATACAGCTTCAAGATCAACAGATGACTCTGGACATCTGCATTACAACAACAATGGGAAGTGAATACCAAGTTTTTATGGTCCATTTGAAATCAATATCAGTAATGCAAAATACATCATGCATGTTGATAATTCAATTATATTCGTTTATAACAAGCATTTTCACATCGAGTTATAATTGGTGTTTTCAATTCCAATTAGCCTGCTATTGATTTTCTGCTGCTCTATAGTCTTATTCTTCCCTCTCAAAACTCAATGGTTTGGATCAGAACGCTGATCTAGCTGAGGTTATCAATACAAACCAATTATGATTCCATTCAACCTTTGTAATATACTAGCCTTGTCTTCATCTGTGAACACTGACTGGAACAAAGAATATACCTGGTTATGACAGGTGAGAACTATCAAAGGCAGGAGACAAGAAGTGAATAATCAATACAGATCTGTACTGAAACTATAGATGATAAGGGACGGTATCCAACCAGCGTTTGCTGTTGAGACGTTTTAAACGATGGAAAAAAACGCTCAGCTACTACACCCATCGTTTGCACCATCGTTTTTTTTGTGTAGCAAACGATCAAAAAAACCATCACCGTAGACTGCCGAAGGTACCGCTGTCGTTCGGAAGAAAACGTCGTCGTTTGGAAGAAAACGATTGTCCGCTGACAAAAGACGATCGCAGGTGTTAAGCTGCGCATAAATACACACTGGGTGAACAGGCCGTGCCTTAGCTCTCAACTGCGCACATGTGTAACAAAATATAGCGCTATCAGCGAATGTGAAAACGGGTTTAACACAGGGGAAATAAATTACACTTTAATCGCCTTCCGCGTTTGTTTTAAAGGTTTGATTACGAGAAGTCGCTGTTTGTGTGCAAACATTTTCTATGAAAATGACAACCATCTAGCTGTGATAATGGAAGTGTCACGTACGCAAATAAAACTGAATGGTTTAATAACACCCTCCCCATGTATGCACGGCGTAAACAATTTCTTTGAATAGGCCGGAAAAGGTAATCAACAGATAACTCTGCCGATATCTTACTGATCTGAATTATGTTCAGTTATTATTTAACTTAAAGGAATACCCGTTTCAAAAATATTTAGGTTGATAAATATTTCCTTGTTATTCAGGGCGATACGGAAGTCTACCGTGGAAAAATGGTGTTGATTCGCCTGGAAATTTTCGCGATAATGCCGACACTAGGTTTTGATCACTTTCCTTGAAAACGTATGGATGCAATAGAAATCTGAATAAATATTTTTCATCGCGAGTATTATGGGACCATGAAACTATTATATGATTTCAGCGGTTTTCTTGTAATGTTTACCGGAAAACGTGTAACACGATTTGCGGGGAATTCCACTGAAATTCGCCCACTTCAGAGCACGTTTTAATACCTCACTGGCAAATCGTGTTACACTTTTCCCAATAAATATAACATGAAAAGAGCTGAAGAGACAGAAATGATATTTATATTTTCATGATCCTATAATACTCGAGATAAAAAATGTATTTAAATATTTTATTTTATGAATGCGTTTTCAAGGAAATTGATAAAAAAAAACTAATGTCGGTATATCGCCGAAAATTCTCGGCAAATCGACCCTGTTTCACGTTAAATAAACCAAAAAATGGAAAGGTTTCTTATGTTATTTGGCCTGTATATGTATTGCAGTCCATAGGGAAAATCATGTGTCATCAACACGCGCGTTTAGCTTTAATATTTTAGAAATATCGCAATTTATTCTACGGGTCTGTCTGAAAAAAAACCCAGCTTGTGTACGGTCAAGGAGCACACGCGTACACGCACGTGGCCTTCCATTTCGACTGCGGTTTATCCCCAGCATAGAAAAGTCGACACAGGACTGCTCCCGCATGGCGGGAAAATAAAGACCGGTGTAGAACACGTGTCTGTCGAAACGTTCATGGCGATATACCAGATCAGAGAGGAAAACGCTATATTCACGATCCTTCAATTCACAAGACGAATACATTAAAATTATCCAGAAAGTTTCTAGAGCTATACTTTGATGGGTGCCATGAAAAAGAATTGTCACGGGAGAATATTTGGTGACCCTGATATTTGAACATCGCTACTTGAGAGAAAGTGGAGGTGTGAATTTCCATTGAGTCTTCATTCAAGCATTTTTAATGTTTTAGATTGAAGGGAATTTCTCGGCAATGCGCTGAGACAGATGTATTTTTTGACAACCAATCTTTTATTTGAGACTTTATCGAAACAAATCCAAATATTTGATTATCGGTGTTTTATTTATTATGGTCAACTTAACGCACTTTTATTCTACATTGCAGATTTGTTTGCTCCATGGACATATTGAAACTAGAGGAATGACCGCCTTTTCTCCGGATATTATTCGCATATCCACATATTTCTTCGTTATGTTTATATTTTGTTGTAAGATTCTAACCAATAAACATATGATTGTGCAAGTCCCATATCCCTATCCAGCAGGACTATACGTGGAAGAAACTAATTTCCGGTGAGCATATAGGTAAGAATCCTGCTTGATTAGTAAACAATATTGCCAAGCTGTCAATTTATTGTCTAGCCATAATAATAGTAAAGTGATCAGCTTTTTTGTCTGTTCTATTGGTCTACACACAGCTTGACTTTCGAGCCACGAAGGACGCAAGAGTTACTTCCGGAGGCGGCATCCACGGGCATTTGCTTTATTACTACCATAATTCAAATAAATGGACGTTCACGGGAAGTATCGCTGAAGGGATTGTTCATTTCAAAGACATTATTAAATAAAAGGCAACAAGTGTCTTTGATTTTATACGTTTTGTTTATTCACAGTTGCACATTTCCGGGACAGTTTTAATTGATCACTCCGGGCTCTAAATAAGCCATGCAGTTTTGTTCCATGAAAAATATATTTAAGTGCATTTCTGGAAGGTTGGACATATATGATCTCATCTTTAGTACTATACACATCGTCTTTCACATCCAGCTTATTTGTTTCTCACCACAACCGATACTTCATTCACTATGGAACAACATACAGGAAATCAAGGTAAGTTCACATAAATTTTATTACTGATCGTATGCATTGCATTGTTGGAATAAAATATTGTTTAAACCAATAACAAAGAGAGATCAACAAATATGCGCTATGAAGAGTAATAAATGACATGTGAGAAATTGAGGAATTAACACGGTGGGATACAGCCCATAGCAAATTAAGAAGTAATAAACAATGGTTATTTTGATTACCCACTCGAATCCCAACGGCGAAACAAGACTAGTTAATTCTTGTTAATTACATACACGATCTCTCATAACTGGATCGACGATACCAAGTGACAAAATAATCTCTCTGTATGAAAATGTCATGCGGCGTTGCTCTAAAAGTTGTAAATGTACAACCACGGGTATCCGACTTCTATCGAAATTACAAACTTCAGATGAATAGAGTACTCATCACGTATAGATATTTGCAGATGTAACTTTAAAAGCTTACCAAACAAGGCGCGCTTCAAAAGCGCAAATTGAACAAAAACAAAATTATGAGTTACACCATTAGAAAACCGTTATCTATGGTGAATGTCTTGTAAATTTCTGCGCTTACGCATCGTCCTGAAAGAGAAAAAATATACGCATTAGATTGTAATGTTTCACTCGACATTTATCTGTAATCAAACGTAATAATAATTGTTAAAGTAAAACTATGATCATCTCATTCCAAAAATTACAAATATTGTCCATAAAACAAATAAACGACTACCAGGTGTTAATTTTTGTTGACAAATTTTTCAATCATACAGACCTAATTCCAAACACTTTCAGATCATATTTTTCAAAATTATCTGTTGTCCACAGGTACCCAACTAGACAGGCTAAATTAAATTTATATCGCGATTTTTACTACTCAGACTTATAGTACTAAAATAAAGGGTCCCAAAATATGGAACAATTTACCCTCTCAGTTAAAATCTCACGTTTCGCTCTCATTATTCAAATCGAGGATATAATCGTATTTATTCCTGGAACATAATTATACATCTATTCTGTTTGCCGTCTGTGGAAGTTGGAAATTAAATTTGTGTTTTCGTCTCACTATGATAGAGTTTACCGCATATTATCATCTTTGTAAATATAATAATTATTTTGGGATAAAACAAACCCCTCGGGGTTTTCATCCCGCCACTATTATATTTTGTTTACTAAACATTATTGTTATGCATGGTGAAATAAAAATCAAATCAAATCAAATGGTAATCTAGAACTGACTTTTTTGAAGCCGCATTCCAAAATGCGCAAAGCCCGTATTCTGCAAAATACATAAGATTCGAATCGCACGTTCATAAAACGATATCATGGTTCCATAATATTTTGTTTATTAACGAATTACACCGTAACCGATTCTAAGATATAGTCAAGCAGCACACGTATAGCAAAAATCTGGAGAATAAAAACAACATTAATTTGTGTTCCGTTCTCATAATCCGTTTTTCACGGCCTCCAGCGACACAGCCGTTGTTGTTGTTTTTGCGTCTGTAAAGCGGGACTACTTTCGAGCCCATCGTTTGCCAGGAGACTTTCAATCGTTTGCTAGAAAACGTCTGCACCTTTGTTCGAGGTGTGAAAAGACGACCGGCACCCTTACCGTAGATTGCCGGAGATTTCCGGCGATCGTATTTATCAGACCGGCGTTTTTTAAAAAACGATCAACTCATACACCCATCGTTTGCATCGACGTTTTTTTTCATCGTTTAAAACGTCTAGCAAACGAACGATGGATGGATACGGTCCCTAAGGTATATAATGCATTTGAACCTCCACTCGAAGATCCAATGTTAACCAGTGCTTTCATGTCTTGATAACAAAAGAATACTGACTCTGTATCAATGAGAATGCCAGACAAAATAATTTCCAGGGTAACTATGAGATTTGATGGTAAACCATGAACAACCATGGTCAGCAATGACTGTATATAGCGACAATCTGTTCACAGTTAATTGTTACTAGTTCCAACATTTGAAACCCACAAAAAGGTTATGTGAAATTGACCCTAGGTGCAAGTTTTAATGAGGAAGAGTCTGATGCCAAATAGGAAGAAGAATTTAACCGCTGTTTTCATGTCTAATTTGCTCATTAAATAAAGTTTTTGCTACAAAATTAAATTCAATTTTGTTTTGTCATCTGATTAATATAGTGGGTCTAACATTCACACCACGCCAACCTGTGCATATTCTTTCAAGGTTTCGTTTGGAAATTTGATATGGTCTTTCTATTATTGACTCAATCTTTAATGATCACATGACTGTCATGGTAACTTGATCAGGATGATTGACCTCAAGCTCATAGCCCTATTCTCCATGGATATATCGTCGCTATATAGCTGAAATATTGCTGATTCATGCGATGTTAAACCTTAATTCTCTCTCTCTCTCTATTCTCCATGGATAGTAGTATTAAGGCCCTTCTTTAGTAAACCACCAGACAGAGTAATCCTTTTACAGCTTATTGTTTTGGGCCAGAGTGCCTTCCCCTGGCTAGCTCTTCATGTTGAATTTAATTTGCTGAATTCCTACATTTTAGGATTCGCCTCCATGTTTTGCCAATACCACCAATCCATTTCAGTCATTTGTTTATCCTGCAAGATCATTACACCCACATTTCATGGAAATCAAATGAGTCATTGGAAGACAATGTTCCACAGGTTTACCTATGTTCATGTCTACTGCACCACCTATAGCAATGTACAAAGGCCACGAAAACATTAAGGTAAAATCCAAAGCCCTTGGGAGATATGACACATAAAAGTTCAACAGAAAACACTTCAATCATATGGTTATGGAGGGTTTGATGATAATAATGTTCATTTAAATGGCCATTTAATTTGCACCGAGAGTGAATTATCATGTCGGTAATGCTATATTTATGCCTAGCAACCAAAAAAAGAACAATGTTAACAATTTTCACCAATTGAATTGGTCAATTTTCATTTCATGAAAACAACTTTTTCAGAGACGCAAACAAAATCGCCTTAAAAGTTACGCCAGCAACACCAAAACCTTTTTAGACTATGGTACTCAAAGAAATCAAACAAGCCATTCTGATAAAATCGTGTTACAAAGTTTTATCTATGCTCTGACTACAGTGCCATCTAGTGGTAAATGCCGGCTACCAAAACATGACCAGACAATTTTTCACGACCTAGAGAGATAGCACACAAAGTTTGACCCAAAACTCTTCGATTCTGAAAATATCATTCAGGCTTAATTTCGCGGTGGCAGCAGGGGAACATTTCTCATGAAACATAAGGAGTATCCACTTTGTGGAGACAAACGTTACTTCGACAGATCTGGAGCGATTCAGATACATGTAGCATAGACCTGCCCTTGTGTAGTACAGCAAACAAAACCCAAGTGGAGTAAAATATGTCTTCGACTGGAAACTTTTGATAGCCTGACCGTAGTTTTGACCGTAGTTGGATCAGAAACAGCAAGGTTTGGGTTTGTTTGTTTGATAAATGATGCATGTGAGCTGTTGACTATCAGTTGGCCTCCATTTGTGTGAAATTCTTGGTTGAGAAAGACCAACTGATGGGAGAAGACAGTTCAACTCTCCAACAGGTCATTGACTTTGTATCAACAATTTCAGATCTTTATCTTCAAACTATGCCACAAATTGGAACCATTTTCATCACCCTATGATCCGGTGATTAGCCTAGTCAGGAATAGCCAGAGCTCAGACATAATTTTCACCTGGATAACTGAGAATTTAATGTCCATAGCTTCCATAATCCTACTTTAAGTGCCAAGATCCATAGATATCATGCATGGACAGTCACTCCACTGGTCTGGCACTGTGAAACAAGGCTACAGGAACCTACATTACTCAGCTTGTTTATAGTTCTCAGTGTATATCAACAGGGCTATGCCTGCTATATATTGCAAGAGTGAACCAAGTCAACAGAAAACACGCTTGGCTACAAGTCCTGTAGCCAAGCACCAGATTGTTTTCAATTCTCTGAGATTTTTTTTTTTTTTTAAGAATTTGTCGCAAGAATACTGCCCCTGAAGACGCTCGTGGTGAGCCGCAAAAACCCACTGCCATCGTAACCTCTTAAGTAAACGCCTGCATTGCCATGAATGCCATACTTCTGAAGATAGAGTGTGCTACAGTCTCAACTCTGCATCATCATCACTGATATACTTCTGAAGTCATAATGGGGAGGCCATAGAAATCTGAATTACTATCACTGCTAAACTTTGAAGTCAACATGGCAAGGGCATAGAACTTTGCATTACTATCACTGGTATACTTTGAAGTCAACATGGCAAGGCCATAGAACTTTGCATTACTATTACTGGAAAACTTTGATGTCGACATGGAGGGATCAGAGAACTTTGCATTACCAAGTCAAAACGGAGGGACCAGAGAACTTTGCATTACAATCAATGGTTATCTTTGAAATCAACGTGGAGGGGTCAGAGAATTCTGCATCACCCTCACTGATATAGGTATACTTCAGCAAAAGACATGGAGAGGCCATAAAACTCTGCATTACTATCACTGGTATACTTCAGAAGTTGACATGGAGAGGCCATAAAACTCTGCATTACTATCACTGGTATACTTCAGAAGTTGACATGGAGAGGCCATAAAACTCTGCATTACTATCACTGGTATACTTCAGAAGTTGACATGGAGAGGCCATAAAACTCTGCATTACTATCACTGGCATACTTCAGAAGTTGACATGGATGGGCCATAAAACTCTGCATTACTATCACTGGTATACTTCAGAAGTTGACATGGATGGGCCGTAAAACTCTGCATTACTATCAGTGGTATACTTCTGAAGTTGACATGGAGAGGCCATAAAACTCTGCATTACTATCACTGGTATACTTCTGAAGTTGACATGGAGAGGCCATAAAACTCTGCATTACTATCACTGGTATACTTCTGAAGTTGACATGGAGAGGCCATAAAACTCTGCATTACTATCACTGGTATACTTCAGAAGCTGACATGGAGAGGCCATAAAACTCTGCATTACTATCACTGGTATACTTCAGAAGTTGACATGGATGGGCCATAAAACTCTTCATTACTATCACTGGTATACTTCAGAAGTTGACATGGATGGGCCATAAAACTCTGCATTACTATATATATATATATATATAAAACTTTATTTATCGAGGGTAACTCTGTCAGTTACAAAAACTGTTCTTCCCAGAGGCCCTCCAGAGATACATGTAATAATGAACAAATCACATGAAATATAATATAAAAAACATAACAGAGTAGAATATATACAGGTGTATGAATAGATTTAACAATGAGTAAATGATATGGCGGGACATTTCAGTAATCACACTAAGCATCTGTATTTTGGCTCCTGATTGTGTTCATAAGTCTTGACTTGAAAGCATTGAGGGATGGGGCATCCTTGAGATGTTTGTCAAGAGAATTCCACAACTTGGCTCCTGAATAACTTAAGCTCTGTTTTAGATAATTTGTTCTTGGTCGAGGAAGGTACAGTTTGTTGTTTTCGGCTGATCTGAGGTTTTGGTTTGTTACATCATTTACATATTGAAAAAGACAGAATCACTATCAGTGGTATACTTCTGAAGTTGACATGGAGAGGCCATAAAACTCTGCATTACTATCAGTGGTATACTTCAGAAGTTGACATGGAGAGGCCATAAAACTCTGCATTACTATCACTGGTATACTTCTGAAGTTGACATGGAGAGGCCATAAAACTCTACATTACCATCACTGGTATACTTCTGAAGTTGACATGGAGAGGTCATAAAACTCTGCATTACTATCACGGGTATACTTCTGAAGTTGACATGGAGAGGCCATACAACTCTGCATTACTATCACTGGTATACTTCTGAAGTTGACATGGAGAGGCCATAAAACTCTGCATTACCATCACTGATATACTTCTAAAATTCACATGGAGAGGCCATAAAACTCTGCATTACTATCACTGGTATACTTCTGAAGTTGACATGGAGAGGCCATAAAACTCTGCATTACTATCACTGGTATACTTCTGAAGTTGACATGGAGAGGCCATAAAACTCTGCATTACTATCACTGGTATACTTCAGAAGTTGACATGGAGAGGCCATACAACTCTGCATTACTATCACTGGTATACTTCAGAAGTTGACATGGATGGGCCATAAAACTCTGCATTACTATCACTGGTATACTTCAGAAGTTGACATGGATGGGCCATAAAACTCTGCATTACTATCAGTGGTATACTTCTGAAGTTGACATGGAGAGGCCATAAAACTCTGCATTACTATCACTGGTATACTTCTGAAGTTGACATGGAGAGGCCATAAAACTCTGCATTACTATCACTGGTATACTTCTGAAGTTGACATGGAGAGGCCATAAAACTCTGCATTACTATCAGTGGTATACTTCAGATGGATGGGCCATAAAACTCTGCATTACTATCAGTGGTATACTTCTGAAGTTGACACGGAGAGGCCATAAAACTCTGCATTACTATCACTGGTATACTTCTGAAGTTGACATGGAGAGGCCATAAAACTCTGCATTACTATCACTGGTATACTTCTGAAGTTGACATGGAGAGGCCATAAAACTCTGCATTACCATCACTGGTATACTTCTGAAGTTGACATGGAGAGGCCATAAAACTCTGCATTACTATCACTGGTATACTTCAGAAGCTGACATGGAGAGGCCATAAAACTCTGCATTACTATCACTGGTATACTTCAGAAGTTGACATGGATGGGCCATAAAACTCTTCATTACTATCACTGGTATACTTCAGAAGTTGACATGGATGGGCCATAAAACTCTGCATTACTATATATATATATATATATAAAACTTTATTTATCGAGGGTAACTCTGTCAGTTACAAAAACTGTTCTTCCCAGAGGCCCTCCAGAGATACATGTAATAATGAACAAATCACATGAAATATAATATAAAAAACATAACAGAGTAGAATATATACAGGTGTATGAATAGATTTAACAATGAGTAAATGATATGGCGGGACATTCCAGTAATCACACTAAGCATCTGTATTTTGGCTCCTGATTGTGTTCATAAGTCTTGACTTGAAAGCATTGAGGGATGGGGCATCCTTGAGATGTTTGTCAAGAGAATTCCACAACTTGGCTCCTGAATAACTTAAGCTCTGTTTTAGATAATTTGTTCTTGGTCGAGGAAGGTACAGTTTGTTGTTTTCGGCTGATCTGAGGTTTTGGTTTGTTACATCATTTACATATTGAAAAAGACAGAATCACTATCAGTGGTATACTTCTGAAGTTGACATGGAGAGGCCATAAAACTCTGCATTACTATCAGTGGTATACTTCAGAAGTTGACATGGAGAGGCCATAAAACTCTGCATTACTATCACTGGTATACTTCTGAAGTTGACATGGAGAGGCCATAAAACTCTGCATTACCATCACTGGTATACTTCTGAAGTTGACATGGAGAGGTCATAAAACTCTGCATTACTATCACGGGTATACTTCTGAAGTTGACATGGAGAGGCCATACAACTCTGCATTACTATCACTGGTATACTTCTGAAGTTGACATGGAGAGGCCATAAAACTCTGCATTACCATCACTGATATACTTCTAAAATTCACATGGAGAGGCCATAAAACTCTGCATTACTATCACTGGTATACTTCTGAAGTTGACATGGAGAGGCCATAAAACTCTGCATTACTATCACTGGTATACTTCTGAAGTTGACATGGAGAGGCCATAAAACTCTGCATTACTATCACTGGTATACTTCAGAAGTTGACATGGAGAGGCCATAAAACTCTGCATTACTATCACTGGTATACTTCAGAAGTTGACATGGATGGGCCATAAAACTCTGCATTACTATCACTGGTATACTTCAGAAGTTGACATGGATGGGCCATAAAACTCTGCATTACTATCAGTGGTATACTTCTGAAGTTGACATGGAGAGGCCATAAAACTCTGCATTACTATCACTGGTATACTTCTGAAGTTGACATGGAGAGGCCATAAAACTCTGCATTACTATCACTGGTATACTTCTGAAGTTGACATGGAGAGGCCATAAAACTCTGCATTACTATCAGTGGTATACTTCAGATGGATGGGCCATAAAACTCTGCATTACTATCAGTGGTATACTTCTGAAGTTGACACGGAGAGGCCATAAAACTCTGCATTACTATCACTGGTATACTTCTGAAGTTGACATGGAGAGGCCATAAAACTCTGCATTACTATCACTGGTATACTTCTGAAGTTGACATGGAGAGGCCATAAAACTCTGCATTACCATCACTGGTATACTTCTGAAGTTGACATGGAGAGGCCATAAAACTCTGCATTACTATCACTGGTATACTTCTGAAGTTGACATGGAGAGGCCATACAACTCTGCATTACTATCACTGGTATACTTCTGAAGTTGACATGGAGAGGCCATAAAACTCTGCATTACCATCACTGATATACTTCTAAAATTCACATGGAGAGGCCATAAAACTCTGCATTACAATCACTGGTATACTTCTGAAGTTGACATGGAGAGGCCATAAAACTCTGCATTACTATCACTGGCATACTTCTGAAGTTGACATGGAGAGGCCATAAAACTCTGCATTATTATCACTGGTATACTTCTGAAGTTGACATGGAGAGGCCATAAAACTCCGCATTACCATCACTGGTATACTTCTAAAATTCACATGGAGGGGTCATAGAATTCCGCATTACTATCACTGGTATACTTCTGAAGTTGACATGGAGGGGCCATAGAACTCTACCTCACCATCACTGGTATAGTCAACCTGGGAGAAACACATAAAACTGCATTACCATCACTACCAATGTGTCAACCACAAACACACTTCTCCTTTTGTGAGCCAAGTTTGGGCTTCCTAGGCAGTCATTCTCGAGATATGATGGTAATGAGAAAACAGATGGACGGACATTCATACATACATGGTGACAATACCCCAAAGTCAATTATAGCAGTAACCCATGACCAGCTGTGTGTCTGGTGTAAGATCACAATGCCAAGGCCTTAATCTTCTTAAGCTGTGGTGGTAGCAACAAATTTGTCAAAAAATTTGACCTGGTGACTCATAAAAATAGGTCAATCCCACTCACTTCCAATAGGCTTCTGCTCTGTGATCATAAGAATGTGTGATATAAGTTTATATTCCTAAACATCGTGACTCTTGACATTTGATGATGGAGATGAGAAAATATACACCAAGGCCAATTTAGTAGTAAAAACTGAAAATATGTAAAGACAACCATTTTATTTTTAATATTATCACTGTCAGTGATAAAAAAAAAGGTTGACACAGCATAAGGAATTTACATGTATGTATTTTATTCAGTATTATCACAGCAACAGCTTTTCAAATCAGTCAAAGTAAGCCGAGAAATTAATAGTCTGTATTTCAAACACTGGCGCACCATGAATCTTTGAAGATACTCACTGGGTGAGTTGTAATGGTAAACACTCATAAAATACCATTCAGTGTATAATTTCCCCAGAGCTGAAGGTGAATGATGCTGGCTTTCAAGAGAATACCAACACTCTAGGGACTATCTGCACTACCATTTCACAACTATGAGGGGAGTGCTTGGAAACCAAGGCCTGGTGTACAATATAGAAAGACAATATTAGGAGAGGTATCTTCTGGTTAAGTAGATCTGCATTATGCAATAAGGGTGTGGCATATCTTCTACTAATGACCAAGCCACATACACCGGTTACAATGAAAGCATGCCTGAGATACAGAAAAACATTATACAGTGAAACCTATGTAAACTGACCATGTTTGGGACCAGATTATAGTGTCAGTTTTGACAGGGTTCTGCTTTATCAAGGTTCAAAATTCTTTTAATTTAAGTACTGGGATCCAGTGTTTAGAGGTTGGTTCCCCCAATTAGAGGTCGGTAATTGGGGGTGTTTACCCAGATGTCGGTATTCACAGATTTCACTGTATCCAAGATTATTCACTCTTGATCCTTCAGTGTATTGCAGTCAGAAGAACAGAGAGAGTTCAATTTAATGTCACGTTCAGTAATATTTCAGCCATATAGCAGCAATGTCAGAACATCAGCCAGTAGGGTCATGCGATATCTTGTCAGATATTCCCTTATATTTTCTCATCACCACTGTTCGTTATTGCTTACTTGAACGAAACATTATGCGAATCATGGTATTGCATCAACAGGTAAGGTATTGTATGAACGAGGAACAGAAAGTTACAGGTATCATTGAATCTGTGAAATATATGCCACGGCACAAGACAGTAACCAGACTTACCAGGCAATTAATGGCCATCTTCATTGTTTTCTGACAGAGATTATTGGTTATGGCAATTACTCCAATAATTCAATCACTCTAATAAAATTCAATCACTCTCAAGTTTGTGGGCAACATGCAATACATTTGATTACCCTAGAAATATCTTTGAAATACCGAAGAAGAAATGGGTATCTGTAGCATTTTGGGCCATTTTGTCAACTATTCTAAACATGGCAATGTGACTAATGTCACAGGACCTACAAAGTAGGGTTGATATGATTTAAGTGTGTACCTTGACCTAAGACTTCCATAAGACTTCCTAAGACTTGACCTACGACCATAGGTCACACTGACCTTGACCCAACTAGGTCAGGTCATACTGACATTGACCTAATTAAGTGCATTTCCATGGTCTTAGGAGGCATTAGGACATTTTTTGCCAATTTTGAGGTTTATAGGTCACCGAAGTAGGTCAAATTTACATCAAAAGTGGGTCAGCTCAGAACAGTCCCCTAATGAACATTCATGCCAAAAATCAAGGTCCTAATGTCAATGGTTCTCCTTATTTTGCCGGAGAAAGGATTCGGATGGACTGACTCACTCATTACCAGACAATTTGTAAATGAGAGCCTACTTCGTAGGGAAAATTTCATCATGCCCTGATGATATGATGGGAAACTTCGCTTCCGCTGATTGAATTATTAGAGGAATTACCAATAAACAAATATCAATAATTATATATGAAGATCAGAATAATATATAATTAATTCTTTATTATTATCAAAAGCATTTTTAAAGATTTAGAAGATATACCCCAGCTGTGCTTCAATTGCGACTACTCACTTGAACACCATGGACATTTAGGCTTATGTATGTAGCCGTACACTCTGAATAGACCAGTAACAGGACCTTTATTATGCTTTATCATTCCCATTAATTAGCATCCTCTAATTAACTGACCACCCTTCAACGCATGTCTTCAATATCAAATTAATCTATCAGTCAGAACTTGACAACACGACTGCAGAGGAAATCTGATAAGCTGGTGATCAGCTGGAGAAATATAATACAGATTGACCAGTGTCCAGTCGGTCATTCATGGTTCACCTTTAAACATGATACGCTTATCTATCTACATCGCTTGTTTAATTTCCTCAATCTGTTACCAAGGTTAAATAGTATACTATAGGGCTCAAGGTAATGAACATCAGGCCCTTGTTATATGTAAGTGGCTGAACACATTGATGGGTATTAGATATAACAATATATTCTGTATATATATGTATGGATTGAAGAGTAGAGAGCTTCATGAGCAGAGTTCTCGTGGTTTGACCTGTATCTCAAAACAATTAATCTGAACAAAGGTTTCGTCAAGAATGTTACAATGAACAAATTTTCCTGATTGGCCACCCAATTTTTGATAACCAAATCTTTATTATCTTCGGCTACCCATCTATGGCCACCCTCATCTTTGTCCCATTTTTGAATTTCACTGTCATATATAACCCATCTTAGATATCCCATCTTTCATACCCAACCTTTGGGTTCCTATTTCTTTTCACACAATGAGACTCCACGGGTGGGATTCTATTCATTTTTACACCCAGAAATCCCATGGTTGCCCAAGTTAGTCACCTCTTACGACCAGCTGTCTGAGGAACTAAGGTCCTTCATTCTTTCCATGACCTGGGGTGTGCACAGAGACACCCCTGGCCAATCCCATGACCTGGGGTGTGCACAAAGACACCCCTGGTCAATCCCATGACCTGGGCTGTGCACAGCGACACCTCTGCTCCAATCCCATGATCTGGAGTGTGCACAGCGACATCCCTGGTCAATTCCATGACCTGGGCTGTGCACAGTGACACCCTCAGTCAATTCCATGACCTGGGATGCTCACAGTGACACCCCTGGTCAATCCCATGAACTGGGGTGTTCACAGCGACATCCCTGGTCAACCCCATGACCTGGGGTGTTCACAGTGACACCCCTCAGTCAATCCCATGACCTGGGGTGTTCACAGCGACATCCCTGGTCAACCCCATGACCTGAGGTGTTCACAGTGACATCCCTCAGTCAATACCATGACCTGGGGTGTTCACAGCGACATCCCTGGGCAACCCCATGACCTGGGGTATTCACAGTGACACCCCTCAGTCAATACCATGACCTGGGGTGTTCACAGCGACATCCCTGGGCAACCCCATGACCTGGGGTGTTCACAGTGACACCCCTCAGTCAATTTCATGACCTGGGATGCTAACAGTGACACCCCTGGTCAATCCCATGACCTGGGGTGTTCACAATGACATCCTATCTTTGGTAACCCATCCAACTTTAGCTATAATATCATTGGATTTCTCCATCTTTGGATACTCTATATTTAGTAATCCCATCTTAGCTACTGTTATGTTGAATTTGCCCATCGTTGGATAACCCACATCTTCAGTTAAACTTTGGATTTCCACTGGGATCTTTGGTAACCCCATTTTTGCTGCAGTAACTTTGGATTTCCTTATCTTTGGATACCCTACTCTGTTAATCCCATCTGAGATACCGTAACTTTGGATTTGCCCATCTTTAGACACCCTATATCTTTGAACACCCTATCTTAGGCTACCATGAGTGTGAACACTTGAAAATGTACACCAAAAGAAATGATTCAGCATGTTTTCTCTGGATGGTAAGTGAATTTTGAGACATTTTCATACATTTTACAGATTTTTGCAAAAAAAGTGAAGGAGGTTCAAGGAGTACTGCATGTCTTTTCTCTTCAATTTCTGTAGCTCACTTGTCTCCTCAAATGATGGCATGATCGAGTATGCCCATTCAGAAAATATATACTTATACACTGGACAAGCATTTCGTTGAAGATTTTACAACTATTGACAGCCAAAGAGTAAAATTTCAGCCTCACAAAATGTATTGTGGACTGCATCCTATATAAAGGTATACTCAAACTTTGGTACCAATCCATGACCAGGAACAGGCGATATCGCACAGCTTACAAAAGTTAACAGATGGACATCATGGACAGAAATCGTTATTGGGGACTATCTCATCCAGAGGGCACTATAGGAAGCAGACAATAATAGATAATGATAGACTGTGTATAGCTGACAACTCCTTCTTGATGATATCGCAATTTCTACACTGACTAGACATAACTAGAGCATAGTCTGAGGGATGCACACATTTGATCAAAATGATCAGTAAGGCTGCTTACAAGATACCCCCCGTAAGGGCATAGATACATGGGAGTGGTTAACGTTTCACGAGTAAGTTGAATGGGATTGTGGCGGTGGAAATCATCAGTAAGCATGCTTACAAGATACCCCCCGGATGCACATTTGATAGAAATTGACGAGTATTTGTAGAGGAATATAAGTATACATGTTATGGGTGGCGGCACGGTATGTAACTAGTTGACAATGAGACCTCGCTCGGTTGGAATGCGGTTAACGGATTGTCTATGCATGTGTCGTGATGATACTCAGAGGAGTTTAATGGATTGTTCAGAAAATTGATGTTAATAATGATTGGTGAGAATGGGGTTATGCAGGCATATAGTGTTTTACCTAACTGTTGTTACCACTAGAACCGGACTTAAGACTTGAAATGGGCTGTTGCAACAGATAGGCGAATTACTGTCATCTGGATAACCACATTGAAGAGGAAAAGGAAGTAAATGGGAAGTGAAATATTAAACTTACTACCTGTAGACACATATGCAACATCCTGAGCTAGGTCTCATGGTATGGCAGCTACATACAAAATTTGAGAAGAATCTAATCAGCCGTTGTCAAGTTAGGCTCCAGAAATAGAATGTTACGGACCAAGTGAGGAAATTCTGCCCATAGGTGGCGCCACCTGTAGACGCACATTGCGCCAAACGCAATCCCAAGCGAGGTCTCATGGTAAGGTAGCTACATACCAAATCTGAGAGGAATCCAATTAGCTGTTGTCAAGTTATGCTCCGGAAACGAAATGTTACGGACCGACAAGAAAAAGTTTTGACCCTAGGTGGCGCCACCTGTAGACGCACATGTGCCAAACGCAATCCCAAGCGAGGTCTCATGGTAAGGTAGCTACATACCAAATTTGAGAGGAATCCAAGTAGCGGTTGTCAAGTTATGCTCCGGAAACGAAATGTTACGAACTGACATGCGAAACTTTTGACCCTAGGTGGCGCCACCTGTAGACGCACATGCGCCAAACGCAATCCCAAGCGAGGTCTCATGGTACCAAATTTGAGAGGAATCCAAGTAGCGGTTGTCAAGTTATGCTCCGGAAACGAAATGTTACGGACTGACAAGAGAAACTTTTGACCCTAGGTGGCGCCACCTGTAGACGCACATGCGCCAGACACAATCCCAAGCGAGGTATCATGGTAAGGTAGCTACATACCAAATTTGAAAGGAATCCAAGTAGCGGTTGTCAAGTTATGCTCCGGAAACGAAATGTTACGGACTGACATGAGCAACTTTTGACCCTAGGTGGCGCCACCTGTAGACGCACATGCGCCAGACACAATCCCAAGCGAGGTATCATGGTAAGGTAGCTACATACCAAATTTGAGAGGAATCCAAGTAGCGGTTGTCAAGTTATGCTCCGGAAACGAAATGTTACGGACTGACAAGAGAAACTTTTGACCCTAGGTGGCGCCACCTGTAGACGCACATGCGCCAGACACAATCCCAAGCGAGGTATCATGGTAAGGTAGCTACATACCAAATTTGAGAGGAATCCAAGTAGCGGTTGTCAAGTTATGCTCCGGAAACGAAATGTTACGGACTGACATGAGCAATTTTTGACCCTAGGTGGCGCCACCTGTAGACGCACATGCGCCAAACGCAATCCCATGCAAGGTCTCATGTTATGGTAGATGCATACCAAATTTGAGAATCCAAGTAGCGGTTGTCAAGTTATGCTCCGGAAACGAAATGTTACGGGCCAATGAGAAAGTTTTGACCCTAGGTGGCGCCACCTGTAGACGCACATGCACCAAATGCAATCCCAAGCGAGGTCTCGTGTTATGGTAGCTGCATACCAAATTTGAGAGGAATCCAAGTAGCGGTTGTCAAGTTATGCTCCGGAAACCAAATGTTATGGACGGACGGACGTACAGACGGACTGACGTACGGACGGACGGACGGACGGACGGACGTACGGACGGACGGACGGACGTACAAGCTGAAACCAGTATACCGCCCCTACACTACGTGTACGGGGGGTATAATTATATGAGTTAACAAGATTAAATCTTCACATGGTTGTGATTTTTATGAGATACATGCATCACGATTTAAAAGCAGCTGCGATCGAGTTGGTAAAATATTCCAACTCAGACAGACAGACTGGTAGACGAGCAGAGTGATGGGATCATATTGACAGGTCCCATATGTTGCTGGAAATCAAATGAATTAACACAAACACAGTCCGTGGTGTTATACCTCGTTTCACAGCTGGAGCTGCATTCCTGAAGGTTAGGTTGCATGAAGTCAAATAATATCCATGTACAGAATCCGTTTTTCACAGAAAAACAACTGTTCCAAGATGATCAATAATTTTAGCTTGGAACCGTAACGTTCAGTACCTGGCATGGAGAACAATCCCAAGGGAGATCCAGTGGCAAGGTACCCACAATTACTGAATTTGTCTTAATCCAGTCAGATTTTCAGAAGATATTGTCCGGAAACTAAATTTTAACTTGGCCCACAGGTGGCATATCACCTATAGGTGGATTGGCATGAAAAACAATCCCAAGCGAGATAGTGAGTCAAGGTACCCACAAACCAAATTTGGAAAGAATATATTCAGGTTTTTGAAAAGTTATTGACGAGAAATGAATTTTTAACTTGACCCTCAGGTGGCACTATCTATTGGCTGATCGGCATGAGAAACAATCCCAAGAAAGACCTTGAGGTGAGGTACCCACATACCAAATTTGAAAAGAATCTATTCATTTTTTCAAAAGTAATTGAAACAAAATTTAACTGTCTCCAGGTAGCACAATCTATATGTGGATCGGCATGAAAAACAATCCCAAGTGAGATCTTGAGGGGAGGTACCCACATACCAAATTTGAAAAGAATCCGTTTTTCAAAAGTTATTGTCCGGAAACAAAGTCGGATGGACGCACGGACAGATGCACCGAAATTCCAAATTCCCTCTTTAGCCCTTTGCACGTCGGGAGACAAAAATATCCTTATCTGTTTCAATTGTTAGAAAATACGGAAGACTGATCAATAAATTTCATTTTCTGAAAGGAAAATGAGCATCAAATACTGTAATTTTTGTAAACCCACATTCTTTTTTTTTTGCAGCATCAATATTGATTATTGCCGGTTAGGATACAATCCCACATAAGAGCTCGTCAGAAAGGTAAAAATATTGACAAATACAGAAAGCAAGCACGATTTAACGTCGTCCAATAATTGCACTCGACGGACATATGGCTGCGAGCTAAAGGAATCTCAGAGAATGTGTCTCTGGTCTTAGAGATAGCCTGTTACTCCATACGGTCCATCATCAGCGAAGTAAAGAGCCACGCGCCAATACTCCTTACAGGCAAGCTCAATCAAATCTATAGGACTGAGGGATGCCAATCATAAATGAGGTGGGAGGAGCAATGGCTAAATATGGGAGCAGCTGTCAGTGCTGAAGCCCCTCCTCTTAATAAGGAGAGGAAATCTTATGGTATAGGACCCATTACTTATATAGATTAATGCTAGGAGGACGGAGAAGGGAATGAGAAGATGTTCGGAGAAAGGGAGGAGGAGTGGAAATAGGCAGTACTTATAGAAATCATTAACCAGCAGTGTGCTAGCTGTAGAGAGAGTTAGACCAGCTTTTCTATCACAACAGGCATAACATCAGGCCTCTCCACTGCCCAACATGGTCTACACAGTCGGCTAGCAATAGTGTTTTAAAGAAAAACTGAAGCAAAGTGGTCGGTCGGTGTGGTGGATCAGGGCTTGGAGAGCTTAAGGAATTACAAAATAACCGACCGATTCCGTCGCCACATGTTATACCTGGTACGAGTAAGTTAACAGGATTTATATACACGTAGCAGACGGGATGTAGCTGTTGTTGTACATGTGAATTTATTTGATCGTTATCTGTTTACGGATCGCCACCCTGTGTTTAAGTGACAAAAACAAAAGGTAAGACATGATCTGTTTAGAAGGTCGTTAGGGCAAGGTGAGAATTGGTGTGTCTTTGCGAGAATTCCCGGGTTTCCGATACAGCAAACCGGCATATCCCGACGAGAGAAGTTTTGATTATTCCTGAAATCAATATAAATACATTTCCAGGGAATTGATCTTAACTCAGTTGATATGCCATTCCAAACATCAGATAATCTACCCTATCTGATACAAGGAATTGAAAGGCACCTACGGTAAATACTCTAATAATTCAATCGCAGGAAGTGAAATTTTCTACTAAAAAAATCAGGTGATCAAAATTAGCAGAACAGGATGTTGACAAAGTTGGTGAACAATAATGCATTAGTTCTTCATTTTTTTTTTAAGAGGGTGGTCAAAGTTATCAGAGTAACTTATTGAATTTTGTCCACAAAATTGGGGGTGAATGAATTTTAATAGGGTGATTTGCCGTAATCATTCTTTCAATAACACAACTCAACCATTCGCAAACTTTGTATCAAATTTTCACCACCTTTGAGTTATTAAAAATTAAATATATAATGAGATTTAAACATATTTTGGTACCCCATCCCATTTCATCAACTACGGTAATTCCCCTAATAATTCAATCACAGGAAGTTCACTTTTCAACTCTGTTATTCAAACAAAGAGAAAAAGTAGCATTCCCATTCTTCATTCAAATTGAAGAAAAGTCATATAATGACAAAATGTGACACTTTGTAGCTGGTGCCATGAAGAATATTGCCAGATGTAGCCATTTTTGCTGCACTTCCGGTGATCGAATTATTGGGGGAATTACCGTAATACTGTTCTGATAGGTTGGATCATCCCAACCATGATCCAACCTTACCCTTTCTTTGATTGGGCTGTCAGAACATTTATTGTATGCAATTTTTCTCCAATTATGGTGAAGTTCTGTGAAATTCTCCAGCGAATATTTCTCCTGGAAGAATGAAGCACTTACTAAATTTACTGATAAAGAAGATATCTTCTTCAACATGATAACAAATATCATGTTGAAGAAGATAATTTCAAACAGCTGTTCTCGGATGATTCAAGTGTTTCACAGACTGAAAAATTCTGGTGTAGATTTCAACATGTCATAGCCTATAACGATTTTGATGTGTTCCTGGCTTCAATCAAGTCCACACAAATGTAACGATGGTATCAAACATTGATCGTTGACGAACCCCCCAAATAAAATCCTCAACTAATAGCCTCAAGTAATGGCCTCAAATGATGTCTTGAAAATAATGGCCACATATAATGGCCTTTGAATGATGGCTTGGAATTAATGACCGCAAGGCAAAACAACGTCGCACGATTTGATGCGACATACAGACTCTCAGTTGCAAGAAATTGATTTATACAAATTATTGGTATATAACAGAGAGCTAAAAGTCTCTCTCCATGGCAAATCAATTGTCATGGTTACATTAAGGGGGGTGAAAGTGATCACTAGCCTCAAATATCAAACATTACATCTGTATGAAGCAATTATCACTGAAATTTGATATTCCATTCAAATGCGATAATAACATGAATTGCAGGCAAGCACCTAAAAGGTGCGTGGACCCCTCAGCCTGTTTTTATTAGTCAAGTAGGATCAGGGCTGTATCTAGAGCCAATTTTGTTCCGGAAAACGTTTGGGCACCCAAAACTCATATGAAACAAAAAATGAAAGCGTTGTTGTTCTTCAATTTGAAAAGGATTTCTGAAGAAAATACTCCTAGAAAAAGCATAGCTGGGTATTGAATTTCATGTTAATAAACCTCTGTTTTGTGATTGATCACAGGGTTTGCGCTGAAATTCACTAAAAGAAATTGGACTCTTGATAATAATGAATTACGAAAAGGAACTGGGAGTTTGGGATCGGAACATGCAAATAATCCCTGGATACAGCCTTGTGTGTACAGTTTGTGTGATTTCTGTACCGTATATAATAGACTTTGTTTTCAGGTGAGTGGTGTGCTGGGATTACAGCATGCAAGAAAGTGTAGCTTTATCAGTGGCAATTTATGCATTGCACAAGTGTGATAAGTTAATGGCATAGAAATACAATGATTGACACAAACCCACCATTATCATTATTAGAGGGAGGGTGGGGGGTGGGGCATAAGCTCCAGGTATGCAAACTGGTTCAAAATTGCCCAGAGTCAGGCTAAAAATGGGTTCTCCTAATCACTCGTTTTAAATAATTTCCAAGGTACAGTAACATGCAAAAGTTTTAGGATAAATATGTTGTAGAATAGAATGATTTAACAGCAAAATTGCTTCGATACTGCGGGAACCCCCCGCCGGTTATTTCCTCTTGTACTTCTGAAATAAAATAATGTCACCCACCTGTAAGTTATTACTACAAAGGAATAAATTTTAGGTGATTCCGCATGTGTGTGTGAAAAAACAATGTATACTGCATCTCGTACATATCACATGAAGCTGAGAAGCTGTGGATAGGAAAAAGTCCAATAACATTTAGTGCCCCAGGGGTTGGGAAATTCTCCCGAGGGTAGTGCATAGGTGGAAGTGTAGCATAAGGTTCCCAGATAAATGGGGATTGGGAGTTCCATCCAATGATAATCTGGACTCGTGAATGGACCAGGCTTTCTTGTTTCAGGGAACCTTCAAAAGTCACAATGAAACATGCAACCAAGGGTTCCCGATGGGCACAGTGCAAAAGCTAAGCCATCAATAAATAATAAAAAAAAATAATTAAAAATCATGAAATCATCATAGCCATCTGAAAATCTAATCATTTCATCAGTCAACATTCAGGAAGCTCTCACTAAAGTTTGGTCAGGCCCGACTTGATAGATCTGCAGATATTCAGCGGACAAGAACATGTTGATGGGCATAGATAACAGTGCAAATGCTGAGCCATCAATAAATAATTAAAAAAATAATTAAAAATCATGAAATCATCATAGCCATCTGAAAATCTAATCATTTCATCAGTCAACATTCAGGAAGCTCTCACCAAAGTTTGGTCAGGCCTGACTTCATAGATCTGCAGATATTCAGCGGACAAGAACATGTTGACGGACGGACGGACGGACGGACGGATGGACGTACGTACATGGCCACGACAAGACCCCACAGCCCTATGGGCTGAGGGGTAATAAAGTAATATCATATCAACTATCCCCAATCGTATATGTCAAAAAAGAATCTTATTTAATTCAATTGAATTTGGGTTTAGAGATCCCATTTCATGAATAATTACTTTATGGTACGCAGCCACTATGTCTATTATAATCCATCCATATCACCGTATTCATTTGCCCCAAAGACTAGACCCTATATCTACCCCATGTTATGGCTCCATACTGTCTAGACTCTGGCGACATCAAAAGATATTTGACCCTTGTTGTGTGTTGGTTGAGCCAAACAAAGAGCCCCTACCTTTGACGTCCCCATCAATCCACAAGGACGACATATCATGATTGGTGGACGTTCGCATTAGCGCAAGACGCTAAGATATAGCGACAAAAGCAAGTGTGAAGTGTTTATTAAGATGCTTCAAATGAAGAAAATTTCAATGAAAATACAAGACAATGACATTATATGGATCATTTTCTGTTCTTGAGGGAGTATTCAACTCTTTCCTACAAAAATACTTTTTGTTTTTCATTTATTATTCATATTGGAGAACGACTGGGATATGGTCAGACATGATTAAAGCATACCATTAATTCCACAAGGTATTAATGATAATACCCATTAATTTCCAGATTCCCTGAAAAATAAACGAGATGCACGGTTACCGACAAATACAAAAGCGATCAGCAAATTACGACTTCTTAGTCGAGCGCCGATATGGTGTGCTGCCATTAATAATTCAACGCAGCAAAACGATACTGAGAGACGATGCACTAAGCATGCTATGGTTGGACCGCATGTACTATTGCATGAGCTTTTAATAGTGTGGATGCCAAACACTCCGTATAAGGTATTATCATGGGACTGCAACAATAAAAGCTACAGGTAGTACCGCTGTGACAGAAACCTGCGGGTTGAATTTATAACCATAGATCAGGCACATTGATAAATGGGAATATTGATTGGATTGCAATCAAGCTATATCATATGCAGCGGCTGCCCACATACAAGAACCATGGCAAACGACTAAAACTGCACGCCTCAATTGTGCTGAAGTGAAGTTGCCAGTTTTGTTCAACCTAAAGTGGATCAATTATGGACTGCATAGGGATGTGAAGTGCAGGTGTTATACATATATTTTGTTTACCTGGTGAGGATGTTTTTAAACAAACTGATGCATTAAATGTAGGCTACTCGCAGCTGTTTTAGTGGTTATCTTGGTGCACACAGTATGGAGATGCTGAACAGCCATTTGCAATATAATACATAATGCAGTCATTCGTTTTTGAGGCGAGCGAGCGATCGCGCGCACCATCGCTCGCCTAATTTCATTTCAAGGCGCGCGATTGATCGCGCACCTAGAGAAGTCCTGCTCCCCAAAACCCAATGGTGGCCCTCCGCAGTTTCGTAGTAATGGCCCCTCTCTAATTTCATAATACGATAGACTGCCCTTGTTCTGCTACATCATAATTCTTCTTGTCTTCTTAATAGCTTATATCTATAATGCCATCCTATTCAGCATTATCAACGCTGCAAACGAGTACGTACAAATCGAGTGCTGGCTTCGTCTACACGCTGATCGGGATCATGGAGTAAAGTTTGTCCTGCCTCAGTTATGCCCCTTGGGTGTGCCTAAAAATCGGGACTCATTTACGGGAAGAAAATCTGACAAAAAACGGTTAGGTTAACATCCCCTTTTTTTTGCCTTTTTAAGTTGAGACCGGACCAGGGAACGTGAGTAAGAAGTTTAATTGAAATCGCTCTTACAGATTTTTCTGGAAATTGAGCCGAATTTGACCATTTTTCGACATTTTTAAGGGGTTTTCTAGGAAAAATGAAGCAAGCATGGAGGAGAATGTTCGTGTTAAATTTTTCTATAACATAGCAGTGTTATATCTTAAAATAATAGTTTCATCATGCTCTTTCAGAAAATATATACTTATAAGTGATTTGGGTTGAAGGTTTTACGACAACTGGTGGCCGAAAAACGGAGCCATAGTCTAGCTATTCCATGCCGAATAAAAGAATCTCCGGAGTGCACCCAATGCGTATTGTTTGAGAATACAAGTCGATAATTCATCATGCATTCACGAAACGAAAATAGGAACTCTTCTGTGTTCGGCGGTAGGCTACATTCCTTGCCAATTTGGGGAAATACAAAATCGTAATTCTAGCAGCTAAGTCGGAGAGTCCGATCGTCCCTTTGATGTGAAGTTTGAAGTATATGTTGAATGTATCACCAACGACTATTCAAATATATTGTTTTCGAATGCGCTAATATATATTCATGAATATATCAGTCTGTTCGATAAAACCTAGTGGCGAAATTATAGCTGAACCAGAAAGATTATTCCGTACTAAGATCCGAGTAAATTTTTGCTTTACCCGCCGGTGTTAGCAGTTAACAGCCGCCATGTTTTGATTTAACGAAATTTAATGAAATAACGAAATGAACTTTTAATACACTGTTTGAAACAAACGTCACGATCGAAAGAATTTTTGGGGGGTATTCATTTTGCACAACTTTTGATTTGATCTTATTATCAGACTTGGTATTCCAGAGCAAGTTGTCGTCCATAAAGAGTTTCTGAAGAAAGTCACTTCATATCCGCCGTTCCGTCTGGAAAATGCTGTAGGCCTTTAACATAAAGATATCGCGGAGCTCTGGAAAGTTTTGCTGCTGTGGAATTTATTTGTCATAATACCCCATACACTGACTGGACAGATTGTAGACAAGGGGGCACATGTCTCTTGTATATAACTTCAGATAATTGCAATTGGGATCTCCATGAATTTAAAAAAAATATTAAATGAGGACGAAAGTGTAAGGGGAGAATTTGCAGATTTATTTGCTGGAAATGGCTCAGAATGCATCTCCAGCAATCTAGGACCTCTGAGCTTCCGGGGCCTAGGCGGCACCTGCATCCCGGCCTGAAGTGCTAGGCTAGTAATTTCAGGAGTGCGATCACTCGCCTTAGACATTTTAGGAGTGTGATTTATAGCACTCCTCTGATTTACAGAAACGAAAGACTGATAATGTAGTTTTGTATTAAACCCTGTATAATATTTTTGTTCTCAACCTCAAGGGTCGAGGCAAAATTGAATTGAAGAATTTATATATTAATTTTTTTTAGCAAGGTAATGTTTTTCTGCAAAAAAATACATAAAGGAGTAGCATAATAGAGCTGATACAAAAATTCAATATATATACAGATTGATATGGTGAAGGTCAGGACTTCAAACTTTCTCTCGTTAAATTTGTTAAAACTAAGGGGGGAATGCCTTTTTCATTACACAAATACTTTCTCCGAGGACAGGATAGGATGAACAGGGACATACAAAACAAGAATTCTGAGGCTTTATGTTATGCAGAGGAGCAGCTGGCTGGGCTGTAACAAGATCTGCAGTTAGCTTATTAATATCGTATAGCCCAATAGTAATAGCTGAGAAAATACTCAGAGGAAAGATACCGGTCGGAAAATTAAAGGAATTATCTGCAACAGGGATATACCTTCCAGGCACTCTACTAACACTTGTATCCGGTATCGGCCACCCAAAGATGATATCCAGCTCAATATTTCTCATCTCTCAGAAGCCTCTAATTTTATAGCCAAACCAAGTTCTGGCCCTGTCTTCGTAATGCCGGCATGCTTCAGGTATCTCGAGGCATTATCTGATAGATTCCGTAATCTAATTAGTCCATGTTTCGATCAAGGAGGAAACTGCATTAGCGATAGTTTCCAAATTTGATTTCCCAACAGTAGGCATTAGAATTCCCCCCCCCCCCTTTCACCCAATAATTTCCTTTTAGTTTAAGCGGAGAGAAATTCTCGAATGGAACCATGATATACATTACTCGCCAGCGTCGACTTTTTCAGATTTACTGTTCAGAAAATGTCTGATAAAACATTCTGAGAAGGTTCCCTGAAACCATTACGAAATAAAAGACACATTGTTGACCTGTAATGTTCAACCCATATAAACTCCAGGGTATTGCTATGACGGAGGTTTTCAACAACATCCGAAAACAACTGCAAACAGTGAAAGAAGCGTCATTTATGATTGGTTCCAGGCATATGATATCAGATTCGAGTCCGAGATTTTGTGAGAAATGGATTGGGGGAGGTAGTTTATTTTTGATTCATCGTAAGAAATAAAACAGAAACTCTCTCAAAACTCGATCATAATGTTATTTCAGTAAATAGCCCCAGACCAGGGAAACCATGCAGGCTGTTCCAAACAGTGCCAGATTTGGGGCATAAAAATATTTTTAGTAGGGTTCCAAGCTGTTTGCATGTTGCGCTCCCACTGTTAATGCACAGTGGTTTTTATTACAAGGCAATAAAAGAGAAGACTTCCTCAAGACATCCAATGATCCTCAAATGAATACCTAACGAGCCGAGTATATAACAAGTTATCCCTGGAGAGACAGAGGCAGGTTACCAATTTATTTACCAGTCAGTGCAGTTTGAGTCTGTAACTTCCAAGATTTGTCTACATATATTTCTGGTTCAGCCAGACCATACACAGCGAAGCATGCCAGCTCCATGGTCTGAGTGGATTACGTTGGATTGGAGAATTTATTTACAGTATGGAGGAGTTTTCTCAAAGTCCCCAAAATGAGAGATTTCAATATTGATAGGATAGATGTACAATAATTTCTTTAACGTCTTTAACTTGCCATGATTTTGATTTAACAACAGGAGAAATTTGAAGTTGATATTTCGTGTAAGCTTTAATTTTCCAGGCCTTTATTTTACTGAAAAGCCACCTGTCCACAGAGGCATTGCTAGGGGAAGTTGGGGTGAGAACGACACCTCTCACTGCCAAACCTGGGGTGTGAACGACACCTCTCACTGCCAAACCTGGGGTGTGAACGACACCTCTCACTGCCAAACCTGGGGTGTGAACGACACCTCTCACTGCCAAACCTGGGGTGTGAACGACACCTCTCACTGGTGTGAACGACACCTCTCACTGCCAAACCTGGGGTGTGAACGACACCTCTCACTGCCAAACCTGGGGTGTGAACGACACCTCTCACTGCCAAACCTTATGTTATTTATGTTGGGCTCTCTAACAAGTAACCGTAGGAAACGACCACCTCTCAAGAATTTCTGGCGATGTCCATGGTCTAGACTCATTGCTGTAACCAGACAGTCTATTCTCCTCCTTTGTATTGTGACTCTTTAGGAATTAACTGCATATAATGGAACATTTGGGCCAAATTGAAAATTTCAAGGTCAAGAAATATGTACATTATGTTACAATGGTTTGGGGATCATTTTATGGTCAAGAACAATAAACTTACATTTATGTGAAAATGGAAACTGGAGGTGACCTGGTCCACAATTCCAGGTCACATTAATGGACAATTCGGGCCAATTATTTATCGTACGGGAGATGGAACTATATATGTTGCAATGGCGAGTTTGGCAAATAATTGAAATCACGATATGGTTGGGAACCTATATGTCCTGTTCCATGAAGGACTTGTAATGTTTTTGGCTAAGAGGAAAAAATCCTACAAATAAATTCCTCAGCAAGTAATGGGTTTTTATAGAAACTCTATAGAGCATCAAACAGTTTCAAAAGATTTGATTGGTCAATTCAAATTTTCAAAAAAGACATCTCGCATTTTCATTAGTTTGTGAAGAATACTGCAAAAACCTCTAGCCAATGCCAGAGTTTCTGTAAAGATCAGATGTAAGTCAGCCAGAAACTGGCTGATGCAGAGAAGATAATCGAAGAAAGGATAATTCACCATGCGTCTTCCAGCAGAACATAATAGCTATGTCAATTTGCTTCGGTCTGATGTAGATTGATTGTTACCGAGGTTACGTTAACTTTTTACGACATAAGTTTTGTCATGTCACGACGTAATGTTGAAGTGGATTTTTTTCAAACAGTGCAACCTCTCATTACGTATGCAATTACCTTGTTCGTGTATCGTTAATTCAACATTTTTTCCCCCTCCCACTCACCCATTGCTATCTGTTCCAGTTTACATACGGATAAATATTTATCGCATTGTCGCTCGAGTTCAATGTCAAATATAGTCTGCAAAGAAAGTTGAATGCTGGGTTCTCGGCGCTAATTCCAAATTACACATCAAACGGCCAAACTTGATCCCCAGAGGGTCTATTTTCTCATTGCATCTGTTGTAGAAATCTGTTGAAGGATAAGGTATGGTTTCTTCATTACACGAAGGATCTTTGGTAAATCTCACAGCTCTGTGGCTGCTGCTTAGATATCATTCTGTTACGCCAAGAACAGGGAGGAACTCGTCAAACATGATCTATCTCTTCTGACATATCTTCACAGTCTTATCTCAAATACGGGGATTGCATGGATGTGCAAATTTGAATTTTTTGTGTCTCTTTCATGCCAAACTCTATTAGTTTGTCGAAAAAATTAAGAAGCATTTTGACAGACCTCCGCTTCAATCTCAAGCTAGGCTTATACATCATCTGTAAATTTAATCAGACCACAGATTACGAGGGACTCAGACATATTCTTGCCTGTCTTACTTGCCTATCTGGTTAAGTTGTAAGCTTTCCATCACTTTCCCGCTTCCGCAATATCGGCATATCTTTCTCAATCTTCCTCAATTTTTCGGTATCTGCCATATCTTGGGCTGCTGTAACAGACGACGTTATGCCTAGCCGACGGAAAACACATGGGGGATCTGTTCAGTCATAGGTGTAATCGTGTAGGATAGGAATTTCGACCCACCAAGCCTGCACTACTGTAATAAACTTATCATACAGCCAAACAGTGTAACCTTGCCCGTAGAGAATATCACCCAAATTGCCTATATAATTTAACTAAGTCTACAACCTCAGGGCATCAGACGTTCGCTCGTAAGAACAATATCAGATGTCTTACACCAACAACTTGATCGCGACGCCCAGAAAATACTGTTATCATTTCGTATTACGTTTCCGTATTCTTCCCGGGTTATCTTCCAGAGAACATCTCTGCCGAGATGATCCCAGAACTTAAGTGAAAAACGAGAATGGAAAGTTACAGCAATCCGACTAATATTAGGTATAGATATACAGATTTCAACCATGTTTTCTTGGCTACCAAGCATGAAAATAATCAGTGCAATTAAGCACGATATGACAATTACCCTGAGGAAAAATACACAGTTACGCGTACATCCTATATTTGATGCAGATAGTGGACTCAATAACCACAATTAAGTCAACAATATAATTCTCTTATTCATGAGAAAAATAGCCTTTCTGAAAAGAAAGAAAACATCAGGATACATTAGTTAACTTTTGCGGGGGATCGAGCTCCGAAGGAGGACAATGGCGTTTGGTAATAGGAAAGAAGGGACGATTTGTGATGAAATACATAATATTTAACTATGCACTAGAATGAATGTCACCTGAAATAGACATACTTATCTGTATCCCCCAAAATATAAGTTGATTGATTAGCGGGGAAAAAAATCATTATTTTCACCAGATTTTAACTGCATCCCTCAATATTATTTGATCCGATATTGATATATGCCATTATAATCCGCCTACGTCTTTCTATGGGTCGTAAATCTGCCTGTAATTGTAGACAAGTCAACAGCTTGGAAAGATAACTGCTGCTGGTCAATTCCCAGTGAAAGTCAACAAAGTGTCAAGACAAAACCACCGGATATTATATTTTGCCACTCCAATGGATGCGTTGCCATGGCAATCTGCTCCGATTTGTCCGATTTCAGTCTAATTATGACATATAAACTGAGAATATTCCGTTCTTCCAATATTCCTGTTGAACACAGACAGATGATAATCGTCTCCAATAACTCCAATTATGCATTGTTAAAAAAAGCGGAACATTTTTGCTACAATGTAGTAGCCTGGGCGGATGGGCCTGGACTATACTCTTGAAAACTTAGCTGAGATAATGGATTGTCAAACAATGCTACAATATCATGAAACCTAGGACAAACACTGGAAAAGGAAGAAACTGAATAAACTCGGTGAAGTAGTAATATTACATTTGTTGCTGTGGGGTGACAATACATTTGTTGCTGTGGGGTGACAATACAGAGCCTGCCATCCAAGTTGGTTTTGCTATCGAAAAATCCAATCTGTTTTCTAACACAATAGGAGCAGATAGCTGTTTATTGTCATACCATGTGAGAAGCACCATCGCATCGCAGTACCTATTTAATTTCAGATTAATGAAGGAACAGTGACACAAGCAAAATAGTAGATTTTTCCCTTCTTGTAATAAATACAATATTTGAGTGCTGTGTATTTTAGTTTATATAAAGCATAGGAAAATAACAGGAAAGACCGAGCACCTTTTGAGACTTACTGGATTTATTGGGTTTCCGCAGATGATTCTGCTTTATTGGGTGTGATGGACACAGAAATTAGAAGGGACAAACATGGTCATTGCAAAGACCTTCACATTAACCCTTCCAGACTAGAAGGTTAATACACGTACATGTAATAGTTAATTAATACACATATACATGTACAGTGAAACCTGAGAATACCAACACCTGACCTTGGGTCGCAATAATTAAATTACCAGAACCTTGTCAAAATGGACACTGTAATCTGGTCCCAAGCATGGTCAGTTCACACAGGTTCCACCGTACCATGCCAATGGGTGCATTTGACATTAACAATGACATTGACATTTACTCTGATGGGACCAATCATAGTACATGTAATATTATTCATCCAATCTAGTTATTTCACGACTACATATATTTAATGATCATAAAATTCAAAGTATTACTGTCACAGCGTGATATGGAAATCCCGCTAATAATTCAATCCCCCATCAAAATTTGATCATCCCCAGTTTGGGAACAAACTCCAATTGGTGGTTCTAATAAAATCGATCACCCTCTAAAATCATTAAAACATTACAAGACATAATGGATTATATGTGTGATTTTGAACCATTTTGTCAACTTCCTGTTCTGATAAATTTGATCACCCCCAAATTTTACGGTAGAAAATTTCAATTTCAGTGATTGAATTATTACAGGGATTACCATATTGTGAAAATCGGGCAAAATTTTAATGGAAGTTACCTCATGATCAGGTAACAGGATCATGTACCAAGGGAAGCAGAAAGATTTTTGTAGAAATTCCATTGCATCATGGGATATCTTTCCTTTTAACCATGCTGATTGGTCAATTCAAATTTTCAAAAATATAACCTGTATTTTCATTGGCTGACAGAGAAACTTGGAAGAACAGAGTTCCTGTGAAGGTCCAATTGCTGCTGCAAATAGAATCCAGAACTGGACAAAAAGCTTGAAGCTGCATGAATCCCTGAATAGAAGTTTGGTGGTATGTATACCACTGCACTGGGAGATTAGCAACAGTTATTAGTATTGAGCTGTAACAGGGCAATGGGATTGAGGATTAAATCCTGCCAACTGTTCGCTAGCAGCCAGCATCAATTTGTCTGCGCCTTCGTGATCCTGAACGGAGCACTGAGCAAACAGACACCCCACAGCAGCCATGTAATATAAACACCATCTTCTCAATGGAACTGGGATCTGTTTTTGTGCGAGAACGGCAGGCAATTGTAAATAGACCTCCCCCGAAATAGATTCTTTGATTAAATACCTATTGAATCGGGAGAGCTGCAGCCTGACAGAATATTGCAGCTTTCTACAGTGGATGTCAGAACAATATTCCAATCTTGGGAGATAACTTATATTTTTTCAGAGAACCCATGTGATATTTGCTGTATTCAAGCCTCTATAAAGTTGTCAGTCTGCATGATTGCTAGGAAAAAATACCCAACGTAATCCGCAATTTTGTTGTTATTCACACATTGCGCTTGGTGTTTGCTGCCCAGGCTATTGAAATTCACGAGATATGACAGCACATGTTTTTTCTCTATTTTATCATCCTCCTCACATAATGTTGAATCAAGAATCACTGGAGAAAATGAAGCGAAGCTAAGCGAGAATTCAGTGAGACAACAGACTTGATGAACCCCATAAAACTCCACAAACACGGCATCGATGGCCACTAGAACCAATGTTGAAACATTTGTATGGCTGCAAACATAGAAAGGCAAGCTTCCGCGAAAACCTCCACGGCCGTTCTGTTTGACATTGCTCGATCCTGAGGGCTTTCAGGCCAATCGCAAACGAGGACAATGTACAATGCAGGACATGGAGATGTTTATATAGTCAGTCTATACTAATGTACACAGTACACAGGCAATGTTACACTTCATGTCAATCTTACACAGCAATGGGGATCGCCATCCACACTAGACAGCACTAGTGCTCAAACAGGTAAAGAAGATGTGGCATCATAAAACGAACAATTATGACGTCGTTACATTATGACGTTGCCTTTGTGACGTCCAGAAAAATGATATGGGCATGCGCCATTTACCTCTTGGTACATAGCCACCTGGCGACAGTTCGAGCTGGCGAACCCCATTTCTTAGTTTTAAGGGGAGTTCAATCTTGATCTCTCCTAACTTTTTCCCAAGGAGAGCTTTTTATCACTCTCCGGAGATCTGGAAATGCAATGGAGAGTGATATTGGAGAGTGATTGCTTTAGCATTACTCACACAGAAAAAAATCCAGATATTACGAACAAGGGGGACTGCAAAAGCGAGAAAAACAATTTGTGTAAAAACAAATCACAATAATACGTGCATGAAGTCGAATGACATCGAACTTGCAAGGCTTTTCAGCTTGTTCCTAATACTGCTTACCTAAGATTTTCACTTGGCATTTACAGGTTGCTGAATACAGCCATTGCTATATTTTATCACCACCTGTGATTTATCGCCACTGTGATGTATCATCATCTGTGAAACATATGTTATTCGCATGGCTTTCTGTGATTTGCTTCAATCTTTCTATATTGTTCCTGTGGTGTGTAACTTTACCTGTGTGCAATCTTTATATTTTTTTATCCAAGACCTGCCCTGAAAACACAAACAATGTCTTCAAATATACCAAATGAAGAGGTTTTCCACTGTATCAAGATTTTGGCACAAATCCTATAGGATTTTAAAGAATTATCATGTTGGATTCATAGAGGAAATATCCTTAGGTATCTTTTATTAGATCACATAACTAGGATTTGCTGGAGGATTGATACTAATGAACTGCATGTAGTATTTTCTGAAGGATCTTATAGGATTTTCTACAAGTTTCAATTCCTTCACACAAAATAAATGGAGAAACTGGGTGGAAGAAAGTCTCTATGCAGTGCCCCCTTCATCCAAGTACAGGGAAACCTGTGAATACCGACACCTGGGTAAACCGACCAACCTCCAAATACTGACACTATCCATGGTCCCAATACTTTAATTTGTACATATTTTGAACCTTGATTATTTTAACCAGAACCCTGTCCAAACTGACACTATATCATCTGGTTCCAAGCACGGCCACTGTACAGAGTTTTCACTGTAGGGGTCCCACTAGCATCCATTTGTAATGAAACAATCTAATACATAACAATATCTGCAGCCTCTGGTATTCATCACCGAAGTGTTAATTTTAACATTTAACATTTTACAATTGAATTAATCTGGAAATGCAAAAAACTCAAGCGCCAATATCTCAAATTTGAACGCACCTGTGAATATAGGTTATTAATCTGAGTCAGTATTTTTTTTCGATGTTCTCTGAGGAGTTCGAGCAAATCTCTAAATAAATGAGGATGTAGTAATATGCACAAAGGGAAGACAAGCTAAATAATGCATAATATTCATCTTCCTATCGGGCATTTTATTAACGCAATCGTGACCAGCATACACATCCCTCTGTCTGCGCGGAAACTCCACACAACATATCCGCACGTTAATACACTATCTGGAATAAATAGCCGTGAAAAGAGCCAATATAAAAACTGCACTGATAAAACGCTGATCCGAGGCTAATTTAAGTACATGTATGTGGGCCCCGCGGTAAATGAGATCTACGATATCGGCATTTCTCGCCACGAAAAACACACACCATGATTGTATCAAACAGGAATAATATTCACCGCAGTTTCGGCATGTGGTCAGCCAAATTTTTTTTTTCCTGGCCATTAATAAAACGTTACCTTGTAATAAACCGACAGAAATGCGATCAATCATCCGAGAAATTGACAACTACAATGCACGTAAATGGCAGCACTGGTTTCTATTGTATTCCCGGATCCTCTCATAATTGTCTCCGAAAGACGGCATGAACCATACAGTAGGAGAGTGGGAAGAAAGCCACACATAAAACGTGATGGGAAATGCTGATGCATAACATTTTTCACTTTATGCTGGTTTGCTTTAGCACCATAAAATTCCCTTATGGGATTCCGAACTGTAAAATGATGGCAAGATACCTCAGCAGGATGATCATTCCAATTGGAAGTTTAATGGCATTTTAGATGACATTACATATCAGGTTGGTATCTTCCTGGGGATTTCTACCAATCTATATAAGTACTGGTATATTATTAGTTATTCAGGTTTTCTCCCCGGTGAAAGTTACGATCCTCTCTGCATCACATACACCCTGAGGAGTCAGCCGAAAGGTGTAGGAGTTTCATGGAGGGTCGTAACTTTCCATACACTTGGGGAAAACCTGAATAACAAATTTATTATCCCTCAAGCCTTTTTATCTTACAGCAAAAATATTGGAAAAGGTCTATCATTAAGAACCAATGAAACAATGGACAATTCAGCGGGTACAAATATGGTCCAATCTGGTCCGTCAGATAATAGATGATGCTGATTGGCCAAGAGCCATTCATTTTAAGCTCAATGAAATCAGAGAATATATCTGACAGTGGAAGGTATAAAACCTGGTATCAGGAGATCTACCTACCCCGAAGGAATAAAAACTTCCCTGATGCATAGCTGATATCTATACATCTTGAAATCTTGAAAGATCCTTTTAAAATAACATCTCAGTAAAATCAATATGGGCAAGCTAGTATTTCTATTTAGACATGCATTATATAGCGATATTACTTGAATCTAAGAATGCGAGTCTATTACACTCTTCATCAGGTAGTGATGAAGGTAAAAAGGTCATTTTTACCAAACAAATTCAAGAATACATCGAATGAAGTGACATCCATCATAGGCGACCATATCCGCATCGGATGGTATTAAAAAGTCAATTGTCTATCTAATTTGCACAAGTAAATGATGATGACCTGTTTTGTTCTCTATTAAGAAATAGACTATGAACATTTTCACTGGAAAATCTCTGTTACCACATGTAACAATATGTGTATATATGTAAGTCGCCTGAAGATTTTGGAGAGTGGTGATGAATAAATCAATAGATAAGCAAAAAGGACCTTTTTTACCTCCATTTTAGAGAGGTAGTTCTCCCAAACCTGTTCATTGGTTGGTTGCATCTTTTCTTCATTAGACCTGTACAACCGTTAGATGTTTAGGAACGAGTCAGGATGTGTGTATTATTTAGGAAGTCGTGGGCAAGGTTCAATCAGCCGAAGTTGCTCTAACAGCTCTTCCATCTAGGCGATATACTTCAGAGAAAAACTGAAGCACTGTTAGAGAGCCTAGATTCTGGCAGAAAAAATTAAGTGGTTTCTCCCCATTAGCTGGCAAACTTATGCCTCACGGCAATAGTTTAGTATGACAACTTCTAATAGTCACGATAAGCTAGAGTTTGCTGAACGACTTTCCAGGCTGCTTTTACTTACTCTTCAATCACAGAAGAGCTACAGGAAGGTATTTGTCTCATTTACCTTGACTGGTGAACTATTATTGTCAGTCATAAAATGAGGAATGGCGTAATTACGATTCGTTTTTCTTAGAGAATACTGCTCTAGTCCGAATGCATCCGTTAGATTTCGGTACGCGATATTTCAGTTGGCAACATTTCGACACAAAGAATTTGGCAACTTTTTTTTCACATTAGCAGTTACCTTGAAAAGATCTGTTATAATTGGGCAAAAAGACTTAGGTATATTACTTGTTTTGAGATACAAAAACAAAATGTACAGACATTTATGGAAGATCTTACAGAGATATATGGAAGATATTTTAGCAAATTCCCCAACAATCCAGCTAACAGATACATGAATGTATAATATCAAACATTTTATTTATTTGTAAAATTTGTAAAGAATACATAATCATACTTACATGTATCTGGGCTGTAAACATTTTTGTTACACATTTTTAATAGGTCTAAATTATATCTTGTCTTTTCCAATGCTTTGACTCACTTTGTCAATTTTGCCTGGAATTACCATCTGGACAATCACTACAAAATTTTACATTCCCAATAGGAAAATCTTCCTGATCTTTTACTTCTGGAGCGAATTGGACAGGTGATCGAAGTATGAGTGACTTTTGGGAAATTTAAACCGTCAGTTTCCATGACGACGTCGGAAATATAAGAAACATTCACATCAGCATAAATTATAAGTAATGTCCTATGTGATATCGAAACGAATACAATATATGTCATATATAGTAGAAAGATAGATGTAATCAGTTGACAAGATATACATGTAGTTACATGGTTTAAGATCATGAGGTTATCAATGGTGGGGAAGATGGCTTATTCACGATATTGGTAACCTGACAATTGTAATTCAGAGCTTTGACAATCATAATCATATATATAATTCCAAGTGAATGTTCTTAAGATCGAGAATTTAAAGATATTTTTGCGAGCTAAGAATACATATTTCATCTTCAAGATGTAGAAATCAGAGGCAGAACCTAGTTGTATGTACTATCTTCAACAGATGTGCAAGTCGTGGCCTAGCTGGCTTGAAATTGAACTACCTCGAGTATTCAAACCAAGAGAACATCTGAGGCCCTTATAAGGAGGTACAGAGTCGATCAATATCAATCTTGTTGGACATGATTTTCACGGGGTGTCTAATATCGCTATGCGTAAGATTCACTGGCCGAATACAATGGGTACAAGGAACCACGTGGGTCATTACACTGTGGGAGAAAATTCTGCTAATCTAAAATCTCTTTGAAATTCTGAAACAAAAAATGGAATTGGCGTGATAATGGGAGCAGAACAACGGGAACAGATTAGTCTTCCTCAATATGAATTTAAGAAATTTAACACCTCTGAGCCATTACCATAAGAAAAACTTATTTCAATCTTCATAGATTTTGCATCATCTTTAAAAAAAAAAAGGAAAATTCGTATCGGAGAAATTTATTATCAGACAGAAAAAGTTTGAATGAAAATGCAACACTAAGGAAAAGCAAAAATAGCTCATATTTCTAGTAAGACGCTATACCGATTACAAAAGAAATTTGGAAGATGCAGGATAGGCAATGGACAAATTTTCATCATTACAATAGTGCACTTGAACAAAAAAATGTGGATTTACGTTTACAGATTTGTAAAATTTGGTTGTCGAGTAAACTGGTGATAGAGCAGCTTGTCTGCTATAATTTGCACCTAAACACTTCTGCCATTCCAAATTCTTCTGGGGCCGACATTAAGTACTATTCAACTGCTCCTTCGTCTTAATAAAGACTGGTCCCAATTCCATCATTTTACACTTGCCTGACAATAATCCACACACAATCCAACAGGACCATCGGCAATAATCAACACACAGTCCGACGGTGCCATCCTCCCTGATTAAGCCCGATTGACCGAAATTGTCTCTAACCAGCTTCGCAAACTTGACTGTCGGACACCAGCTGGTAATTGGAAATCATGCTAGATATCGGGTAATAGCGAGCCGAGAATCCTTCATTAGCTAAATCAATAATCAAAACTATCCTCCAGAAAATGAGGGCCAATACAAGCAAATACCAGCTTGGGAATCTTGAATGTATGGCATACCTCTTAGGAAAAATAGATCTTGGTAAGTACCATGATTCACTTATAGTTCTTGGGGCTCCAAACAGGTTAAGACTGGTGAAGGCAATATGAGAGAACACTACATTCAGTTGAATATACATAAATATATACATGTAGTGATAGTTTTGGTTTTAAGATTTTTATCATATGTTCTGATATATCACTTGAATGAGGCGTGAGACATAACTGTAGTTATTGTTAATTTGTAACTCCGTTTATTTCTTTACATTACACAAAAATTAATATATACCATACATTTGATGTACCGTAGTAGGAAAATTGGAAAAGTATGATAAATTTTGCTACAATTGTTTACTATACATAATTTCTCTCACATTTGAGTGACCTTCGCAAGCATTTTCTACCACATCAAATGTATGGAAATATAACTTTTTGTGTGTGTTAATTGTGAGACAGAATGAGTGTGAGCGATTATGATTCAATGTCACTTTCAACAATTTTTCACTTATATCACAAAATTTGTGTTTATATTACTTTTCACATCTGGGACCCCACGGGGAGGATCGATCCCTCAATTTATTCCTTTTTACACATGGGAACCCCATGGGTGCCCCAGTTTAGTCACCTCTTACTAACAGAAGTGGTGAAGAGTACCGTTGCGAGATGTTTTTCCATTCAAGCTGTGCTCTCAAATTATCATCACTGAAAAATATATAATGTATCACTAATCAGAATCAGAGCTCATCAATTTTTCATACAAAGGGAATTGTTTAGTTAGGATGAGTTGACAAGACAACAGATGGAAGTAAAATTTCTGTGCAACTGTAAATTAATATTAAATATTGTACACTGACATTCTCCGATGATTGATAGCAGGTTTTGACAGGGATCGGATTTATCAAGATTCAAAATACCTTAAATTTAAGTATTGGGCCCAAGATAAATGTTGATATTTACATGTAGAGGTAATGATCTGCTTACCCAGGTGTTGGTAATCAAAGGTTTCACAGTATTGCATACTTGTAATTTTAGAATGAATGGTCTGATGATACTTTGCCTTATATCAGAATCAGTATACAGCCCATATAACACAATGTAAAACACAACTACAAGGGTGCTTCAGGGTCACTGACGAGACAGCTAGGAATTGTGTTATTTTCAACTAATTCGAAATGAAGTTGTATGATATGTATGAATGTGGTGATTATGTCATGATGAATGATTGAACTGCGTATGCCTAGTAGTTACACGAACTTGACTAAGGAGACCAGCTAAATAAATATCTAAATGAAAAAACTTCAGACTCTACCATCCTAATCAGAAATTCTGAATCAAACTGTCCAAATGGTTACTTCTTCAAATGTACATGCATTGGTGCCAGAGCCTTCTTTTGAAGCTCTTTCCAGCTTGTACCACCTGAGCTGAACAATAGCGCACCTCATATCTTGCTCAATCATAATTCCCACCAAATTAACACCTGGTGCATGAGCTAGGCTACCCCGTCAAACTCAGAATAGAGTACACTGCTTGACAATTAATCGTTTTCAGTGTTTACCCAGAACACAATGTTGGTCATTTTTTTTATTCGGGCATATACACGTACAACACACCATATAAGAAATCAGGAGAAATCTAGGCCAGATCTGTGATTGGGCCACTTAACGGACATGGCCAAATTGGATTCGTCAGGTCAGCACGGATGAACCCACAGGGTTCTAATAAAGGGTGAAGACGATCGAGAATACTTTAATAAATGCAATCATGCAGGCCGGAGTCTAGATGTATGTTAGGGAGATGTGCGAGATATATCTGGGTATATCACTGCTATATATGGCTGTCAATATACAGCCTCTACCAGTTTGTGATAACTAGGATTGCAATCTACAGATTTTTATTGCCCCCAACTGGGCCAATATTAATGGAGGTACATGTATAAGGCACATCTAATTGATGGAACCAATTTCAGGATTAATTAGTATTCGCCCTTTTCAAGTGCCACATTCTAAGACAGACATTCCAAAAATACTGGTGAAATTAAAACTATAGTGCAAGGTGTTCTTTTACCAATCGTACCATTTCCTTCTTGTATGTATATTGATTTCAGATTCAATCTCGATATCCTTCACCGACAAATAGCTCCGAACAGTTCACCTCTTAAAATTGCCAGTCTGCAATACCTTGTATTCTTGACCATATGTGGCTTGACCAGTTTAATTGTTCGCAACTTCCATAATTGTCCCATTAGGGAATTGTTTACTCAGAATTATGGCCCCATCACTGGTGTTTATTACCGGTCAAACTTGCGGTCATCAATTCCCTGGCATAAATCACTCAGGTATTGGCAACCGAACAAGTACACGTCTCCTTGAGCAGTATGAACAGGCTTTGGCCACAGCTGTCAACAGCTGCGGGAGTGGGGGAAAAATAGAGTAAGAAAACTGGAACACAAAGAACTAACGCGTCCATAAATTCTTCAAACGTGCTTAATATTTCTCCAGACTGTCGAAGGTCCCAGAACAAAACTGATCATGGTGTATTGAACGACTTTATCAAGTCATTACGCTATCTGAAACAACCATAAATAATCCAAGGGAAATATCGACTGCTGATAAAATATCTTCTGTTTTATCGAGGGACAGCCATATATAAATAGAGAAAATCTTGTTAAAAGTTTGCGCTAAACGCCGTCACGTCTAGATAGATGACAAACAAGATAATTCACAAAGGCATGCTGTTACATTACAGTCAGCTCTGATCACATCCATGTATGGAACACTGCCTTGGTAAAAGCTAATATAAGGCTCCATGGCAGAAGAACAGTATTTTCTTTGAAAGCAAGCATGCTGCTTTCTTGCTTTGCAGCCTGTATTTGACTGTACCGTGATCAAAGGAAATGGATAGCTGAAAATACGAAAATTTCCCAGAAACAGGTTGGTACGTTCATTAGGACACATAGTGTAATGCTGAGAGGTTTGCTTAAAAGTGAACTGTAAAGCTTTTATTTTTTTTTCTAAAAGGCTGCTTACACACATCTTGTGTTATGTGATATAACTTTTATATGATTTTTCGGGCGAATATATTGTACTAACAATATTAAGGTTATCCTGTTGTAAATCCTTATTGTAGACTTACATCGCTTGTCTCTCTTTGCTAGTAGAACGTTATGACGTTATAGAGGTCTTCTTCATTCAAGTCTTAGTTAATGTATCATTTTACATGATGTCATGCTATGTCGAATGACTGAGTGAGGGCCACTATAAGGACATTACGTTCCAAAAACAATGGGAGGCAATCAATGAAGTTTTCGAAAGTTGTGGCTCCTGTTTTCTGGTTGCATAAGTTTTGACTTGTCATATACTCAGAAGAAGAAAATAATCCACAGAACTAATTACAACAATTAAACTACTATAACTACAAAGCCTTGATTTCTGACATTTTAGCAGAAAATTGGAAAGCTTTGCAGTTCACCTTTAAGTGAGTGAGTAGGTTTTAACATTGGTTTCATCAAATTTTCAGTTTATTAAGACAATTTACTTGTGACAGAGCAGTCCTAAATGCTGCCATTTTACTAGTGCTGTCTCACTGAAGTGTCATGCCGTTGGCAGACATGACACCCTGCCACATTATACTGAGCTAACCAGTCCTTACTGTATCCTCTTAATGCTGAGGAAGCAACATACTTTAATCAGCCTCTGAATCATTAAATTAATGAAGAAATAATGAAATTATCTGTATGACTTAGGACCATTTTGGGCAAATCCGTCATGTAAGACACATATAATATGTGACTACATTGTACATGTGGGGAATCATTCAACCAAGGAGCGAAAAGGGCCAAGTATATTGCACGCAAAGTGTTGCCGATTGAAGTGGTCTTAAATGACGGGTCTGCCCCATTTTGTGAACTTCCTATTCTAATAAATTTGTGGTGGAAAATTCCCTTCCTGTGATAGAATTATCAGAGGATTTACATGTGTAATACAATAAACTGATCAATACAGATTCTCGATGATACCAAACACTTAGAACTGTATTCTAAGTGCCACATATGCGACATGGCTAGTCCTAAGTTTTTATTACCGATGAAATCAGCCTCAAAATCTAGACTGTCGTCAAGGTTTCTGAAACTCTGTGGAGTTACAACAGGCGGAGAATGAGGTCTATCTGACCACATCAATCTCAGCTTATGTCTAGCATTCATGAGAAAATGAGAGAAAATGATCATCAATAATAAATGGCATGGTATGCCATTTATTTTTTTATTTTTTTTTTCGATGGCCATGGGGAAGTCCACTGTGTGGCTTGATGTTCAACACTACAATGTCACAGTTGAAAGTGGACATCATCACTGAATGTTGTCGCTATTCCAGATGTTGTGGTTGTGCATTCTATAGTGAGATTGAAATTCGTTGAAGCGGAGGGAATTTTTTCAAAATATTCAAAATATATTCCTGCTTTTACTATTTATAATAATGACTTCGCTGTCGTCGAATACAAAAACCTATGATGCTTCAATGCTGAAAACAGAACAGTTGAGAGTTGGAAATTTCTCCAATTCCGAGGCCGATTACATCTTCAACAGTTGGTTATATTGCAGGAGAGAAAACTGTAAAGTAGATAATGACTCAGATCATTAAAATCTGAATACTGCAGATAAAACATTACAGGGTTTTCTAATTAGTACTCCATCCCCTGGAGAAAAAACAGTGCTTATGCACCATCATGACTATAGCCTAGAGAAAACTGCTTCTTCCTTGGTATCATCCAGGCTGTGCAGACTGAGAAGGGTACATGAACAAAGGAATTCAGACTGTGTCATGTTCTGCTGGAAGAGCATGGTTCAATCAATAGGTTTACTGATCTAACAATTCCCTTTACTTAGCTGAATTGACATTCAAAAAGAATGCAAACCGAAAAAACCCCAAAACCCTGTAAAAAGAACGAAAAAGGAAAAAAAAATGGGAAAGATGGAAAGAGGCTTTCCACATTGGATTTACTTTTCTGGATGCACTGAAAGAACATTGAATCATGTTGTCAAAAAGATTTAACAAATCTTTTTGGCGTATCACCATTTTTTCCCGCAATGTTAACATAAGGTGTATTCAGTTTTGTCTGATGGTGATAGAATCTGTCCTGTTCTTCATGCTGAATTCTCTTGCTGATTTCTTCGCGCTGTAATACTGTGTACCGACTTCGGTACGGCGCTCGAGCGCATCTTTACGCTCCTCGACCAGACACATGAATTAAATGTTTACCCAGAATCGGAATTTCTCATCCGTAAAGAACTGGTCGGGTCAGCTCAAGATGTCATGCAAGGGATTACGTTTTCATAACATTATTGACGCGTATGTCAGAGAAAAGCCCTCCATGCTTGGAAAAACAGGCCATATATTGAATCAAAACTTTCCATTGTACGAATTCTGCTCGCTGTGAAGGATTAGAAAATAAACTTGATTGGATGGGTTCGATGCATGAATGAAGTGGCAAGTCTGGGGGAAGGGAGGTTTGGAGGGAGGAGATGTAACCAAGAACTCGGGAATAACAAGAGGTCTCCGTGATTATAGGAATAGGTCATCATTATCTAATCCCCCCAACAACATCACATGCCATCTTGGCTGAAAAATAGGAGCTATGATAAAATGTGATGGAAGCTGATCAACAAGATACGCTCACTCTTGTTTAGTATTTAACATTTATTAACTGTATTTTATTAACTCAATGTGAGTGAGACCATATTTTGCTGTCTTGATCCAGGAGGATTCTCAAATTTGTAGTGGGATGGAGATGGAGGCTGAACTTAGGATATATTGAATTTCAGGAATGGCTTAAAATTTAAGTGGGAGAGGACCTCAGCCCCCACCCACCCCTTTTATGGTTAACACAGGGTTTGTTGTATGCATATATTTTCTATGGTGCAAGAATGTTTTGTTCTTTACATCAATTTCTTTTGCTGATTTCTTTGTGCTGTTCAGTGAACCAACTTCGGTACAGCACTCAAGCTCTTAGATCTGTACACCCCCTCATCCAGACATAATCAAAATTGTAAGTTAATTCTCATCCTTACAGAAACAGTCTGGTTGGCTCAGACGCCATGCAAGGCATTACGGATGTCAAAGAAAAGCCCTCCATGCTTGGAACAACAGGCTATATATTGAATCAAAACTTTCCATTGTATGATTTCTGTGCATTGTGAATGATTAGACAATAAACTGGATTGGATGGGATCAATGGGTGATTAGGTCATCCCTGTCATATCTGATCCCTCAAACAACATGACATTTCATCTTGGCAAAAGAATGGGAACTATGACAAAATGAGATCAACGATCACCATGTTACAACATTTATTTGATATGTATGCATTTTATTACCTTTTTTAACTCTTTTGTGATCGAGTGTTAAATGTTTTGGATAAATGTTCCTTGAGAATTTGAGACCGGCCATATTCTAGTGTCGTGACTTAATTGGGATGATCCTCAAATTTATAGCAGGATTCTTAGTTGTTTTCAGTCGCTTTCTCTAGTTCCACAGCTATCCTGTTTAACAAAATTTTGTAAAAAAAATAAAATACGATTTTTTCCTTTTAAGTTTCACAACATTTTGACTAAGACTGTGGCCATACAGGCCAGACAAACAAACACGAAACAGAGATATTTACTAAAATTATAGCAAGTAAAGGTCACAGTAAAAATTTGGACATTTGAAAAGAAATCTGCCTGCATGGTATAAATAATGGAATTTAGGATAGGTCGTTTTATATCGGTCATAGCCGAGTGGTATTGAACTAAAACAACAGCCTCACACATGAAAGCCATTGCAAATAACCGGCTTTCTAATGATGCTAATATAAGGGGACATCTAATATTTGACAAGTGAGTTGGCCCAAAGACAAAGGAAACTCACTAGCAAATAGCAGGGTTTGGACATGTAGGTTGGCTCGCATCGGTGAACCGCCACACAAATATGGACAATGCACACAACACATCACAGTGGAGCAAGTCAATTTTGATCGATGCCCTAACTTCAGCATTCGATGCCTCAAACTGTTCTCGATCTTCAGCTCACAGGGCAAAGTTATGAGCTTGTGGGCCGACCAGGACATCGCCGTCTGTGAATTGTTAGGCCTTCTTAATGTTCCTCCCGGCGAGACGTGATGGTATGAGAGGGGTAGAATTCGTAATTTATAGCCATAATATCGCGATGGGACGTCAATAGGCTGATGATAGATCAACTGTCATAAGTAACTAGCCATCTTATCACCTCGGACAACAACAAAAAAACAAAATTGGCAAACCAGCATTGTTGCCATGGTAATAGGGTAGATATTGCTCATCAAATGAGCGAATAGACGGGGGATAGCGCTCTCTTTGGTGAAAGTCATGCCTATAAGGAGCAGTCATCATGATTACCTTGAGTCTGGTCTGTGAGTGCACACACCCGTTATCTTTTACTCCAAATTGTGCCTTGATTATTGAAGGCAAACAGCCAGGTCCTTTTAATGCCATTCGCTCGACTCGAGAAGAGCCAATGATCTGGATTGCAATTGTCCAGATTGTTGAAACCTCCCTGGAAAACTAGCAAACTTAACTCAATGTATTTATAGACGCCTCTTCAATTGCCGCTTGCTTTTTTTCAATGAGGCGGCCAATGTGACCGACCTGAAATTAGACGAGTCAAACCGAAGGGTTTCAACCCTCCACCACTGTCTTCCAATATCTGCTGCGATATCATCTTGGTTTGCATGCCCGGAGACGCCGGCCCGATTGTTTGATATCTCGGAATAGTTTACCCTGCCCAAGATATGCATCACCATGAAATACAAGATGTATTGATTGACACGGAAGGAATTGGGAAAAGGAGGGCATCCACAAAAGTGCCGATGATAATACAGTCGGGGCATTCGAAACCTGTTAATTTACCGTAACCCGTGAAAAAATGCCATTATCAGCCAAGGCTAATTGTCCCGGCCAATAGGTCAATAGACCTGGGTTTCCGGTGACATTAAAGGCAAAGAAACCGAACGGATCAAAATATATCACTGCGTCTGAACAGACTTCAGGCACAAGCCATCATCCATTTCCATATTATAAGACTCTCTGCTGAGCTTTATGCACAAGTTTACCAAACTTATTAACACAGCTATCCTTCAATAGAGCTGCTTTTCTGCTTCATTTCTGATTAATCATTGATGGTTCCAATGGATTACTAGCACACATAACTAACACACATCCAACCCTTCCTGTATGAGCTAATATTTATTTGGTACTGTCAGAAGACTAGAAATTGATAGCTTCATCGTGGCTGCAGGTTTTCTGAACAGCATAATTGCACGATGTCTATTTAACACCATGCCGGCTATTTGTTGGGCTGATAGGCAAACCTATTGTTCCATTGTCAGGGCACACAAATCCATTACTGTCAGAATATTTACATTTCTGTCCCCGCTAACCTTTAAATATGCATCTATTCGGCAAACTGTTTATAAAGCGAAAGTTTTCTATTGTGTCTGTATTAGGCATATAGCTAATTAACAATGTCTGATGAGCCATTATCTTGGTTCCTGCCAATACAGACAATATGAAATGCAGTATTTTCAATATTTAGCATATTAATGGCTTTCTTATGAAGTTATGTCCATATATAGTCATTTCTCTTTTAATCAGATCCCCCTATTAAAATTCACCCTAAATTGGTCTAAAACATTTGATCACCCTGTAAAATCTTTAGAATAACCAAGATTGGATTATCTGCATGATGTAGACACCCTACAAATGATCAAACACTAAATTTGGGTGGGCAATTTTCCTTCCTGCGATTGACTTACGCCGTGTCTCTCTGGGTACTCTGGCTTCCTCCACCAACCAAACTGACTGTCACCATATGAGAAAAACAACCTTGAGTGTGACATAAAGTCAAATCCCTTCCCTCATTTTGAACTGTTAATAGTAAAAAAATTCTTTTTCTTTGTCCATCCCTTAAAACGAACAAACTCAATGAATATGTACAGTGAAAGAAGAAGACTGGATACTTCAGTGAAACGACAGCAACTATTTTGCTTCTGGGGACAGTGGCTATTTTCACATAGCTATCAATGATGATTGGGTGGATGACAAAAATGGGTAGTGGAAGGGTCGGGAGGTGTCAAACCCCCGTTCATCAACTGCAAGCTAATTTCACCTCTTCTCGGACATTAATTGTGCCATTAAATATTGTATATACCTCTCAAACAATATCCATGCCACTCTTATCCTTTTACTGTAACTTACAGGCTATTAGTGATACATTTTCATAGAAAATCAGTCCACTAGGTTGATTCAAATTTTCAAAAATAAATCCGGTACTTCATTGGCTTCTGGCAGAATTAAAAGAACTTTCAGCCAATTATAGAGTTTGTGTCAACTTCCAGCCAATCATAGAGTTTGTGTCAACTTCCAGCCAATCATAGAGTTTGTGTCAACTTCCAGCCAATCATAGAGTTTCTGAAAAAAATTGTCTGTGTACAGTAAACTGAATGGCAGAGACATTAGCAGAATATAGATTCACATGTATTTATATCATAACTGGCGAATGTGAAATAAGTTTCCGTTTTTACATGTCCAGCAATATTGCTGTCCATGCCAGGTTCTATGTCCCTGTAAAGCTGGCATGTGAAGCATGCAAGCAGTGGTGTAACTGCATGGGAGAGCGAGGTAAAAGGGAACGCTGATTGCCAGTCGACAAGACTGCAATATGCCAAGATAACTAGGCAATTACCCATCCCTCAACAACATCCTGAGTATCACGGCACCATATGCTGGTCTCCCCTCAGTGCATGTTATTACTGCTATGAAATTGGCCAGTTTATATACAAAACAGCCTGTTTTAAGCACTGGCCTCTCAAAAGCATTTGCGCCTATCATTCAGAGTTACGGATCGACTTCCCATCGAAACTGCCTTTTCCAAGTTTACAGAACTAAGTCAGCAGACATTGCATGTTATGAGACAAGTCGCAAATACACGGTAACCATGCATGGCTACGATTGGAGACAATATGTTTGTGTTACTGAAGGGACAAGATTTATAAATATTTAGAGGGCATTATGCTCCCCTTCAGAGCAACTCAGTTTGCCAAACGAAATTAGGTTTACCGCTGAATAAGTAACAGAAGTACTGTTTTTATATCATTATTCGCATAAAAAAAATTAAACTTTCCATCGCAATTTAATTTCTCATTTAATTGTCAGACCATAAAATAGGTGATAAATGACAAAAAAAAAAAAAAAAACAGATTGAAAAGGAGTTGGAACAGAAGAGACAAAATACTGACTAATTAGTTAATGTTATTGGGCAATTTTTCTCCTCGAAATTAGGGCTATTGGTCATACGTAAACTGTATTCCAGCTTTCTTGGCAAGTTCAGGCTGATTGAAGACCATCCATGATCTGTTACCATGTCTAGCAGGTAGCAATTACCATCGTTCGACACTGGCACTGTTGAGGGAAAGCTTTAGCCGTAAGGAGGCTCCATTCATTCCTTGAGAAAAGCGGTCCCTTCAGGAGATAATGCAGGCAAATTGAGTCCACTGGAAGGGATAATTTTACATTTGATACATGTAATAAAGAAAACGACCCGGTACTGCCCTAATCATGGGTCTGCCTGAATGAGGAACTGGCTTAAAACGAAACCCAGAGTTTACTCTCAATTGCCGGCTAACCCTGCCTTGAAGACATCTTTAATAATCATGCTGTGGAATCTCAGGGCCATAAATCTGGTCCATGTTTTGTCCCCCCGGCAAACGATAAAGCAATATAAGTCAGAATTACTCCTTTGAACCGAGTTCTGTCTTGCAAGCAGAATTCCAGACAAATGGAAGAGCCGAGCTCACTTAACATTCATATCCCGCAGTCAGCACAGTGATTATCATTGCATCATCTCCATCCATTATCATTGTATTCTCATTACTGTGTCATCTTCTTGACTTAAGCAGATTAGAGAGAACTACCTCTCTAAAACGGAGGTAGAAAAGGTCATTTTCGCTTAATAACTTTGATTTGTTCAGCATGCCAACACAAAAGCTTCAGGAAACTTACCATATTATTAAATGTCATATAACAGTGATTTTCCAATGAAAGTGTGCAGAGTTTTTTTTTAGTATGGAACAAATCATGTTGTCTGTTATTATGCAAATTAGATAGAAATGTTTTTTGTTTTTTTTTTAATATCATCCGATGTGGCGATATATGTCCATGGTGGCCTATGGCATATGCCTCTTAATTCAAAATATTCTTGACTTCATTGGGCAAATATTACCATTTTTACCTCCATTTTAGAGAGTGATTTTCTCTAACTTTTTAAGCTCAACCACAGAGACAGCTGTCTTTTCCCAGAAGCGATCACTGCCACAAGAGTTGTAATTAATGGTCCGAGTTGTCATATTGTACATCCGGAAATACTTCAATCACAGGAAGTGAAATTTCCCTCCTTGAAAGTGGGGTAACAGGCAGGGCGAGGGTGGAGAGTGATTGAGTTTATCAGACCAGAAAGATAACACTGGTCCATACTTTATTTTCTGAGGGTTTACAAAAATAGTCAGCTTGAAAAACTCCTCTTCCCTGAGGCCCTCTAACGACATGACAATTGCAAATAAATAAAGAAATAATTACACACATATAAGACAAATCTTAAGAGGATATATATTATGTTACCCAATATTATCACATGCTGATTAAAGACTTCATCATTCTGGATTTGAATATCCCAAGAGAGGGAGCTGCATGCTGTAATATTTTGGGTCGAGGGAGGTATACAATTTGTTATTCACAGTTGATGTGAGTTTTCTCAAGGTAAGAGGGACATTGCTGATTGATAATCATGCAGATAATCCATATTTCTTGTCATTTTGAAGATTTTAGAGGGTGATAAGGTTTAATAGATTTGAATTTGAACTGACCGAATGTATCCATATTATAGGAAGTGGTTGGATTATGACAGTATTTACCCTATGCAATAACAAGGAAAACTGTAACCTAGATATTTACTGAGTCATTCTTTTATTGCACAAATAATTAGTTCAATTACAACGCACGTAAGGGAAGTGGGAAGAGGTGCCGACATACTGACAGAGCCAGATGACTTCACAGTATAGTCTTCTGGTTAACCTATTCTAAAGCACATACCAAGAATATAATGATTCGTGATATGTGTTGTATCTCAGGTACACTTTTATTGTACCTGCTAATCAAGTTTTCATTTTTGGAAATAAGAATTAATTAAATCTGGGTTAATGTTAGTTTTATTTGGGTTGTATCGATGGAAATAGTTCAGACTGTTTCTTGCCAGCCTCTGTAGGTTCATGTCGAAAAACGTGACATTTGTAATTTCAGACACGGATAAGAGAAATGGTTGTTCATAGCATATGATGTATTTGGCTTACTGATATGTCTGGCAGATCCAGGCAAATATTGTGGACTTAATCTATATATACCCCGAAGACCTTGTTTAACACAGAGCCAGACAGATCACCGCATCTTTGTCCGAATCATGAAGGTGATAAATCTCGCCGTGGCCAGCCAAAATGACTCCATCGGTATGTAGACCGGAGCTGTGACCAATTAACACCTCCGAACACTTTGATGAATATTCTGGCCTATGCCAAGTCGCCAAATTTACACACTGCCCAATTCCAGTGAGTTTTCCTTTCTCCAGACCGTCTGGTGTAAACATCCCGTCCATCAAGCATCCATACGGCAGCCATAATTTGTGGCTGTGTGGAAGAAGTATCAAGATGTACTGCCAGTTTCCTCCAAAGGGCAGTGAATTTTGATACATATTTAAAAATAAGAATTGATCAATCAATTTGCTTCTAAACAGGAAATATCTCATAATGCACTGTCTGGATCATAATGCATTGCAAAAATTGGTGGCTATGTGATTTCTGAGCAGGTAAATGCATCTTCATGTGCACTCTGACATTTGTATTTTAAAGAAAGAAAATGAACATACCATGTGTGTCATTGAAAATTAGAATTGACCAATCAACTGTAGTTTGAAATGGAAAGATCTCCCATAATGCACAGCTAGGCCAGTGTCTGAAATGACCATCACAGATGGACTGTCTGATGTTATCATCAGATCAACTATGACACTTCTGAGATGGCCATGGACCTCACAGTGTGTTTCATCCCTTGTCTCGAAAAATCTAAACCTATCACGTAAATAATTCACCAGGAAAGCAGAATACAATTGATGAGTAATGATCAAGCCACGATACCTGGATTTTTTATTTATTTTATTTTAATTTTATTTTAATTTTTTTGCCAGTGAATTTTTTGCCAGTGGATTCTTCCACTGTTGTTGGGAAATTTGAATGATAGTGTAAAAAAGTTGTCAGAGTATCATTGTAGAAAGAAGAATGGGGGACGATATTTAAATACAATGGTTCACTATTCCATATTCAATTGTGCGATTACGCTGATAAACAGCTTGTATCACTGACGTCCCTACTCTCCTTGTTCCCCCCGCTGATTCACGTCGCCAAGTTCGCGCCTCTTGGCCGTAAGGGGGCGCTTTATCTGGTTACCCAATCGCCGTGCCGTGATAGCTCGGAGATAACCAGATTCCTCATACTAACCACGATTGGATAACTACCTCACGTGATCGAAATTACGTCATGCCTTCATGATAGTGAGATCACGACTCTCACGTAATGTGGAAGCCATGCCAATATTTTTACAGCGACACGCCCTCTTACCGCATCTCTCAAAGGAACTTTTGCCGGTTTTTATTACAGTCAACATTTAATTCAAAATCTGAAACAATTGAACGGTGTTTTACGTTACCATTATAGGCAGCTTGATTTCCTTATATACTCATGACGATAAAGCGTGTTCTTATCATTGGGATATTAACAACATTTACAGGGATTTATTTGTTAATTATTTGAAGGTATGAGTGAACAAATGTTTGCAATCAGTTGACGAACCTTACTAAACAATGGAGGAAGTTATCAAAAAATCTGTTCATTCTTAACTCAGAAATTAACGTAATTAGAGCTGTTTTGCCGTCCGTTTATTGTTAGTTTTGCCGTTAACGACATATGAACGTTTGCAAAGGGAGACAACTCATATTGCCAAGACTCTTCCGTAAGAGTGCGGTAAGAGTGATATTCATTGGTCATTGGTGGTTGGCCTGTGCAGAGCGCCCCCTTACGGCCAAGAGGCGCGAAATATGCGATGTGAATCAGCGGGGGGAACAAGGAGAGAAGGGACGTCACTGATACAAGCTGAATAGTATGAGCGTATTGTGCGATGTGCAGATGAACAGTTCATGTGCATAACACAAGGCTATTCTATGGATAGCAACTTCTTTATTGCTGTGGAGCTGATGTTTCATTGGAGATACTTCCAACTTTTTCAAAGCTAAAAGTTGGAAGTATCTCCAACGAAACGTCAGCTCCAGAGCAATAAAGAAGTTGTTATCCATAGAATAGCCTTGTGTTACATACGCCGACTTCTGAAAAAAAAAGTTCATGTGCAGACCAAAGATATCCCTTAGTGCAATGAAGTTTCTGCAAGAATTCATTGAAGTGATCGAGCTGTGATTGGTCAATTCAAATTTTCAAAGAGAATTCAGGGATTTTATTGGCCCGTAGAAAACACTGGAAGAGGATCTAGTTAATTACAGCGTCTCTCTAAAAGTTAATGGTCGATACCATTAGGCCAGTTCTGAGAAGGCCAGACTGTGTAGGACTATCTGTTAAATAAACATATTAACAGACAATGTCAGTGTACTGTTCCAGCTGTCTCCTCTCCAGCGTGTGGCTGAGTGAATATGGTTCAACGTCGCTTTCAACACTCTTTCAGTCATATCATGACGTTTGGTTTCTATTCCTTTTCACACCCGGAAACCACACGGGTAGGGTCCTATTCTTATTAACACCCGGGATCCCACAGGAGGGGTCGGATTTCCTTTTCATCCCCGGGAACCCACGGGTACCCCAGTTTGTCGCCTCTTACGAAAAGCTCTCTAAGGGGCTGAGACCTATTCTTACCATGACCTGGAGTGTGCAAAATGACATCCCAGGTCAATCCTGGAAGCCCCTTCAGCGATTGGTAAATCAACTGCGCCATTTTAAATCAAGATGAGCATTCTCATTGGATCGCTATTTATAGAAGCCATACCCAAATCTTCATACCCGACCATGTGACTGTTTCAGTTGACCCATGACGTAGGGCGACCTCCTTTTTATCTCAAAATCTGACGTCCAACTGGGAAAATGTTGTTACTGCTGCATCAGCCAGTAATTGGCCCTCCATAGGAGGGTTCAATACTATAGGCTATGAGAAGGGAAGTTCTGGTGGCATAACTGGCCAAAGCCTGGAGTAATAATCATGACCTTACAGTTAGAGAAAATTTGTAACCCGATTAGCACAGATGGTCCAACTACTGGTAATTTACTTCTGGTGTCAGTATAGTGCCTTGTCAAGGAGCTGTTTAATCAATTACCATTGGAAAACTCTTTAAGGAAAGCTCCAACAATCCCCTTCCAGAAAATGGGATGTACAAGCCAGAAACACAGGCTGTGGAAAGTGGGCAATCAAGCCCGGTTAAAGGTTGCAAGGCACATGTTCTTCCAGTTTACAGTTTTGTGGAACCTCTGTGAAAATACCAGCAATGCACAGGTATACACTAACCCGTAGCCAGAGTTGAATTCTGTCCACTGTTTGTGTACACATGATTCGATTGGCCGGATGCAGAGCTTGGATGGAGTACTCGAGTGCGGAATGGTAAAAAAAATTCTCTCCGTCCATGAGTGAGCATTCCTAAGTGCATGCACTAGTTCAAGATGATCAAGATACACATGTTTAATGGTGAGGCTTTGTTCACTGTTGAACACCTGTTTGGGAACTAATGAGTGATCTTTAATCAAGGACATACCTATTGTTCCTAGAAGGAAAACGGGTTTATAAGTACAGTTGGACTACTTAACGACAACAGTGGCAGATTCCAAGTCACCGATAGATGTGAATACCAGAAACCGTTCAAGAATATTTCTCCCTGTCTCTTTTGTTTTTGTCTTAGAGAGGAGTGGCTGTCTTGTTTTGAACACAGACAGGCTTTCCCATTCTCTGAGTGACTTGAGCCCTCAGTGATCAAGTGACAGCTACGTTATAAATACTGGGCTCAAAACAGCTGGTACCATTGGCGCAGGAGACAATCCTGGGGGTATACGCAGGCGCTCAATGACTTGCATAACAATGAAGCCAAACTAATCAGTGGCTACGAATTTCACCCTGGAGGACCAGCAGATTGGAGCCAAGTATATATGTTACCATCTATAGCTCCGTCAGTTAATTGACAAGTAATTGACAAGACAGTCGCTTCCATACTGTCCTTTCATTGTATCACTGAACTAGCTGTACTGACAACAGGGCAAGTATGTATCATCTAATTTTATACCAAGCTGGTGAGTTGCAGATTTTCGGAAAGGAATTCCAATACGGAGTTCAAATCCTACTGTTTTTAATGTGCAGATCAAAGAACAATTATGCATTACTGTTTTGCTGATCTAAGTTTGGAAAAGCCAGTGTAACAGCTGCGGGATACAGCTGCGGGATACAGAAAGAAATCCTACCTTGTACAGGCTTTGCAATTGGTTTTTATAGATACAGCATGCAGTTTGTCAAGGGATATTTCCTTTTGAAAATTTAAATTGACCAATCACAGTATATCATCCAGTTTTAGTACAATTGATTGGTCAGTCAGGTTTTCAAAAAGGAAATCAACCAATCAAGTGTAATATAGTTTAGTACATTTAATTGGTCAATTTCAATTTTCAAAAAGCAATCCGGCTTGTGGAGAATAATTCGAAAAACGAACAGCCAATAATAGAGTTTTTGTGAAGTTTCATCGAGGCCATGTAAGGTGTCGGATGAGAGAATGTGTAATACTGATTCACACACATTCCGTAGTTACGGAAATTAAGGAATTGCCACTACTTGGGTCATGCTGGAGAAGGGTGTATGAAAACCATTTAAACAGAGCAGAGCATCTCCACTCCGGCCCTTAACACGACACTCTAATATCGGCCTGGAAGCTTGGATCGAAGCAAGCCTTTCTCGCCATCAGCGAGAAGTGCAGTGAAGGCTGACTGTATCATCGTCTGGCCTGACAGCGGTCTTCCTCTCAGTGCGGATATGCCACTCTGCGACTCATCAGGCCCCATATTGAAAGGCTTGTTTTCACTTTACAGCTCGCTGGACTCTGCTTTTTTGCTTTTTATTCTAACTGGAGAGGAATACTGGTGTTGTTTGCGACAGTCAAGTCCCACTATATATAGCTGCATGTACCAGCTCATTTCATCTGAAGCATGTATTGTTATTTTTTTTTAAATGCACGCACATTTTCAAGCCCTATGACGACATGTCACAAGTAGTCATATCACGTCTCTGCATTAATACAGTAATCCCTCTAATAATTCAATCACAGGAACTGAAATTTCACACCATGAAATTTGGGGATGATCAAAATTATTAGAACAGGAAGTTGACAAAATAATTCAAAATCATGCAAATCGTCCATTATTTCTTCTTGATTTCAATGGTTTTAGAGGGTGATCAAATTTATTAGAACAGTTGATTGGATTTTGTCCCCAAACCTGATATAATTTTGATAGGGGGGATTGTATCATTAGAAGGATTTCCATATGTTGGTTATGGATACAATGTTTAGTTGGCTTGATGAGGTTGATAGATACAATAGTGCATCAAGGGACATCATGAGTTTTAAAACATTTGATTGGTCAATTCAAATTTTAAAATGGAAATGTGAAGATTTTATTGGCTTGTGAAGGATATTGAAAGAAAATATAGCCATGCAATCATGGAGTTTCTTTTAAGGTTCATTGCTATTGCTGCTCCTGAATATCTAATCTAACAAAGCTTATTACATATAGGGATGTATATATTTTGCTGAATATTGGAAAAAGTTGATTCTGTTTTATTCCGACAGGACGTGCTAAGACAACCATGTGTGCCAGTCTGCAAATAATCATAATAGTCCTTGTCTGGATATTCTCTAGTTCTAGTTGTTGCCATTCTAGGATCTTTGTCTGATGAATAATTTAACTACATGTGCATGTATGTAATGTGTTTCATCCTAGTTCGATCTGATCAGAGACTGTTTTGCATATTTTTACTGTAGTCGGTTCGTGTTCACCAATACTGTTGAAAGCTCTATGCGATATGACTCGAGGCTATAGGTGCTGGTTTAAACAAACAAAGACGAAGGGGACAAAAAATCCCAGGGATTTGCATCCTAATTTGAGGCTCAAAATGTCTTACATAACCACCAAAACCTTTGTAATTCTGATCGACGTTTAATTAATACGGATGAGTAAGAACAGCTGCACCTGTTGTACAGGCCGGTCTTCTCACGGAAACATCCTCTTGCGAAAATCATGTGCTTCCTTAATTGATGAAGTCAGGCATTTACGTTGAACAAAAAAAAAATCAGATCGCACAAAGCTTCTAGGGAAACAACAAATTATCTCCACAGTGCTGCCAAGCAGCTTTTTAAATAAGTTTTCCAAGTGGCTTTGTAAATAAATTGTTCAGAGTTAAGCAAACATTATTTATCTTCACTATGATAATCCCCCTAATAATTCAATCCCCTTATCAAAATTCAATCACCCCCAATTTCGTGGACAAAATTTGATCATCTGTTCTAATACATTTGATCACCCCATGAAGAAATAATGGATTACGTGCATGATTTTGAACCATTTTGTCAATTTCCTGTTGTATTAAATTTGATTACCCCAATTTCACTTCCTGTGGCTGAATTATTCGAGGAATTACCGAAGATGATTCTACCCCCTCGACCAATATTGTCTGGACTTATCACGTGAAGAGACACACTGTTACCAAACAGCGACCACTATTATGGCACCGTAGAAATTTGTCTGGTAGGAACAGCGGTTGAAATTTAAGATCCATTACCAAAGATAAACCTCTTTGGCGATGTTTCAACCATTTTTCTTCTCAACTGATATATATGATAAATACAAACAAAAACAAACACACAATGTTTGTTTCATACACTTTATAAATACTTAAGTATTCCACGTTTCTTCCTCAGTAGAGTATATTAGTATCTTCATTAGAGTACATAAGGATCTGTTGCTTTTAGGAGAGTGACCACCATCGCTCGCCATCACTCTCTCAACATTTCCTCCTGAAGAGTTTTTGGTCACTCTCAGGCCTGGACGTGGCTCACAGTGAAAATATATGAGGAAATTTGCCAAAATACAGGAGAAATATAGAAATTTTCTTAATAAAATATAGGAAATAAAGGACAGGTCACTACTAAATTGTCACTATGTTCCAAACATGATAGTTTATGGTGTTTAATCAAATTATTTCCACACAATGAGGTCATAACTGTGGTGGTGATTGAGGAGACCCGTTCTGCTGCTTGGAACAACAAAGAAAGATTTAAATGTTTTCATATTTGCCGAGCGAAGGAAGGTGAAAATATTATTCTGAAATATATTTCCTTGTGCCAATTTGACTCATTTCAGAGCATTGGTGAAAGTTTTCATGAGAAAAAGTAAAATTATAGGAAATATAGGAGGTTTTGAGTAAAATATGGGAAAATAGAGGAAGGACTAAAAAATATAGGAAATATAGGAGGAACTTGCAGGCCTGCACTCTCTTTGAACCTTGGCCAGTGTCTAGAATTATCAATCTTTCATTGCTCTCGCAAAATTCAGGAGAGCGATCAAGAACTCTCGCAGATTTTAGCAACAGGAGAGACTGTATTGATGGAGAGATTTATCACTCTTTCATTGCTCTCACAAAATTCAGGAGAGCGATCAAGAGCTCTCATAGATTTTACAGAAAAGAGAGACTATACCGACGGAGAGATTTATCACTCTTAAATTGCTCTCGCAAAATACAATTCAGGAAAGTGAACAAGAGCTCTCATAGATTTTACAGGCGGGAGAGATATGGCATGGTGCCTTTAAGTGCCGACGAGTTGAGGGACGACCCAGTACAATATGCTGGTGATTCACTTAACACTACTATATCATGACCAAGACTGGCTTTGTGGTACAGTGAGAATCAGCGATAAGATCGAGCAATACCATTATTGAATTGTCTGGTATGATATAGCATAACACTGTTGCGGAATATCGGATTGTGGAGCAATGACAGTAATGGAAATTCCTTGCTTTAACAACAATGCCAGACTGTCGCAGCTAACCGAAGATAATTCTCATAACATCGCGGAGAATTTTCATATCACAGTTTAGTGTATAACAACAGTCAGACATTAATGGAGAATAATTTCTCTGTCATCCCTCAGTGGAAATCAATAGACTTGCTAGCGCGATCGGTGAAATATTGTCGGCAACCTCTGTACTGGTTATGAAAGAAGCGTTTAGAGAGAGACGCACAATACGATGCTTACAACATCCTGGCTATAGCTATGGATTCATACCGTGAAAGGCGAGCTAGCGAATCTGCATGGAACATTACACAGGGTATTCTATTCAACATCCTGGCTTTCTAAGGTTTTTGTCATTTTTGTATTTTTTTTCAAGTCCTGGTGAACATCAAATTCATTGATTTTCATTATCAGACAATTTACTGTTCATTTCCTATGACATGGGGAAAAAATACTGTACATGAAATAACACAAAGTTTTAAGGAAAATTGCTTCTCAACAACAAAATTGCTGCACCCATTATACATGTCAATTTCCCAGAAGGATTTGTTGCCAGAATTGTGATGCTTTTTGTATGCTAAAGACTTCAGAAGAACTGTTTTACTTCAATAAACCTGATAATTTTTTAATATAATCAGCATTTAGGAGAATGTCATTTTCATTCTATTATCAAGATGCAGCAAGCAATAAAATTCAAAATCAAGGCTAAAATTATGGGGTCATCAGCTTATTTTTGGATAATACATTTAATCACTTTATTTGATCCTAAAATGCCTACACTATGTTAACACCTCTAATAATTCTATCACAGGAAGTGAAATTTTGCACCATAAAATCTGGGAGTGGTCTAATTTATTAGAACAGAAAGTTGACAATATTTCGTTATTATTTTAATGATTTTAGAGGCTGCTCAAATTTAATAGAACTGCCAATTGAATTTTGACACCCAAATTTGGGAGTCATTGAAGTTTGATAGGGGGATTGAATTATTAGAGGGGTTACTTCTTGATTTTCAGCCTTAAAAAGCATTGAAATAATATATGTTTACCAACTTTGGAGGCCCCACAGCACCCACCTTATATCAGATTCAGTGCTATAGTGAGGCAACTCATGTCAAGGCTACACTGCATACACACACTTGCTTATTTCAGCATATTTTGTCAGCTGACTGGAGTCTTACAAAACATATATATCAAATATAGGCCTATGTACTTGCTGATGCTTGTATGCAGGATCGTGAAAAACTGCATGAGCATTCAGAAATTCAAGTCGGAAATTTAGCTATCATAATTTTAATTTGGTTGTGGACTGCAGTATTGTTTCATTGCTGTTCCAGTATCATTTATATACTGTTCTCTATACAGTAATTTACTAGAGGGCGTGACATATGAAGAGCAACGAAGTAGAATTTCAAGATCTTTCACTCAAATTTCTGCCTCAATTTCGATTAATGTGATTCGCCCCCAGGTTTCCAACATATCACTGAGCTATTCGGGGAGTAATTTGAGAATCGAGTCTTGAAATATTCAAACTACAAAGAAACACAGACGAGCTGATGATGATGGTCACGAAACCAGAAATACATGCGCATGCAATCGCTGTGGAGTGGAGATTACCTGTCGCTGATTTCCCCGAGTAATACATTCCTCAAACTGTCATTAGAGAAACACCTAGCTGTCATCAATTTCATTTCATTTCACCTGGCCATATCATACCAGGTTTGTACCAGAATACAAGAGATTGGCTGTAATTGGCTAGAGCTTATCCCTCATTCATGATTACAGGCAATACCACACGGAATCGCTAGCTTTTACTGTACCAAGATCAATTTCTTCGCTTCTTTCTTTAATGCACAGCTTGAACTAGGAGATGATTAAGGCAGCTAGGGAAGAACGATGACTGTATAGAACATCAATCCAAGATTCGGTTTTTGTTATTTAAAAATTACCAATAGCAAATCGATCATTCAATGATTTTTCTTGTGAAATACATATTTTTTACTCCACATACTCGACTGAATGTCGATACTTCTTTAAAATACAGAGGAAAAAAGGTTCTTTTTTTTTCGCTGGAAAAGTACTGCCATAACATGTTATAAGCTTGTATACAAGCTGTTGTGCCTGAATATGTTGGAGTGTGGTGAAATATACTCGAACTTCATTAAGCAGAAACGACATGGTTTACCTCCATTTCCAAACTGTTTATGTGTGGTCGAAAATTTTCTTTCTAACAGGATAATGTCTTAACTAATTACAACGAAAACTAATTATTTTCTCGTGTTACATCTTTCCTGTTTTTCTATTTCCAGTGACATAATGCTGGATTACCGGGACAGTGCAGTTTGCCAACGGGCTTAACCATTATCCGCCACATCAATAAAAATCAAGATCATGGAAGTCACAACGGAAAGCTGGCAGGCGAACTCCACAACATCAGCAGACATTTTGAATGTCACGACTTTGATGACTGAACGTACGCCTGAAGTTCAGGCACTCGAGCGGTTCAACAGCTGGTATGGCGAGTGCCACGGTTATGTGGCGGCGTGCGTTTGTGTGTTCGGAATCGTCTCAAATGTGGTTAACATTATCGTGCTCACAAGGGAGAAAATGGTTACGCCAACAAACTGCCTGCTCTCGGCACTCGCCAGTGCTGACATGTTGACAATGGCTGTGTATCTCCCATATGCAATATACCTGTATATCATCAAGCAACCCGACCCGCTGCGTCACCATAGCGAGGCCTGGGTCGTTTACATTCTCTTTAACAATTTGTTCGTCGTCACGTGTCATCAGATGGCTATGTGGTTGACCGTCGCATTAGCCATTTTTCGTTACATAGTGGTGTGTCATCACACCCGAGGACCCAGCCTATGCAGTTTGAAGCGCGCAAAGATTACGATTGTAATAGTGTTAGTGGCGAGCGTGCTCATTAGTATACCGAACTACCTGAATTATCAAGTGATAGACCTGCGGTACGATCCTGACTTTAACCACACAGGATTCTGGTTCGACTACAGTTACATCAACGAACAAAATAATAACTTGCTGGCGAATGTTAGCTTTTGGCTGTACGCGGCCATCTTTAAGATCGCTCCCTGTTTACTGCTGGTAATACTGAGCTCCCTTTTGATAATAGCGATGCACTCTGCAAACCAACGGCGCCTGCGCCTGCTCTCCCAAACGCGGCGCGCCGACGATGAACATGGAGCGGAACACAACAGGACGACGGCCATGCTAGTTGCAGTGGTACTATTTTTTGTCTTAACAGAGCTTCCTCAAGGAATTCTTGCCTTACTCAGTGCAATTATCGACAAATTCTTTGACCAATACTACGTGCCCCTCGGGGACGTGATGGACATCCTTGTGCTCGTCAATAGTGCTGTGAATTTTATCTTATACTGTATCATGAGCCGACAATTTCGCCAGACCTTCAGGGAAGTGTTCCGCATCTCTTGCTTGACCAGAATGCTCGGCAAGAAAACGAGTGCCAACGGAACCCAGTATAGCACGATACGAACAGACGTTACACAACTCTGACTTCGTCAGTGAATATTACGGGGGGAAAAAAGGGTCGTGAAATATGTTCGAGCAAGTTTGGACCGGATGTGTACATATATGGTGTGGCGTTTTTCAAGAGTTTTCTTGTTTTGTTTAGATTAATTACTTGGGTTTGTGTACATACGTTCAGTAGTGATCTATCTATGTGAGAAAAAACAACCCCAATCCCACCATACTACAACTACAACCCCAATCCACCATACTACAACTACATGTATGTGGGCTTATAGTAGTGTATTTATCGGTGTGTGTGTACAAAAAATATATATACACATATGTGCGCATCATCCTGAATACGTATCTATCAGGTGTATTTCACTGAGGCTTTTTTCTTCACAAAATTTGTGATTTATACCGAAACTGCGACTCGGTATTGATTACGCGGAAGAATGTTAATTGGATTACTGACCATCCTGCTCATCCTAAAATGCCGTTTGTCTCGATACTTTTTTTTTTTGGACCATCATCAAGCAGCTGTCACTTTTCTGGATTCAAATACCCCATCAAATGTGAAATGGAATGATAGTTTCATACTGTGTTTTGTACGATCATCTGCGAGGCGATTCTCTAATCGGGAAAAATCCTACGGCAGTTCTGGGAATCATTACATTGTGTTTTCCTGCATACTAAACAGTAGGCAGTTGTGATTAAAGGAGATTGTAGACATTTCTGCAGCAAGGAGGCAGTATTAACATTATTTCCATAATACTGTAGCCTGCACATGTACACAGCGGTGGACAGTAAAATTTGGTTCCTGATCAACTTTCATGGTAATTAAACTTATATGCGTACAAGGTGGATGTAGCAATGGGTGTTTTCCCACTTTACATTTCTATTTTTATTTTGGAATGGAAAAACATTGGATTGATTTATTCAATTGCAGTCTTCTTTCTAACTGGTCCAGGTTGCTCAAGCAAAGTTTTGAACTCCACAACCGTGCCTCAGTTTTCCAAATTTGTTTTCATAGGATTTCAACTAGAGAACTGGGAAAAATGAGACACAGTTCTTTAGCCCGCCATATGTATGTTGACTGATGCGAGAGAGTTATCAGAAAAATATGATTGTAAATCCTATGGAATCCCTGACTCGACACATTGATAGGTGTTAACGGGTTATTACATTGCCAGAATCCAGCACATTTTTGTTTTACATTTAAAGTGTAAATGTGGTACTTTTGCAAGTTTACGTCTGACATATTAAAGATAATCTCCCAAATTATAGGATTTATAACCTGTTTCTTGTTTTATGACTTTAATTTTAACAATGTTATTAATGTTAATTTAGGGCACAGCGCCACAAGCATGTCGGAACTTGTGACGTTATTATGGAACTATTAACCACGTCACAGTCACAATGCAACAATGTTGCAAATTTGTTCAATTCTCTTCATTGCCACGATGTCCCGCAGACTGTGCAGGATGCTCGAACTATGACATCGTCAACGTCATCTCTGACGTCAAAAGAGGCAGTGAATATTTCTCTCCCACTGTAGAAAGCTGCATGCCTTTGAATCCTCTGAGACAGACTATCAGTGAAATGTTGGGAAAAACTTTATTATGTTCGGTATTCACATCGTTGTCTTGAATATGACATACACTTACACAGTGTACTCCAATCACACTTTGAGATGAGGCATAAGGAAACGACTTGTCTCCTAATTTAATCTCACCAGAAGAAAAGGTTAATATTAACAAAAAAAATCAATCAAGCCTAAAGAGTCAGTTTAGATGAGAATGGAAAATCAGTGAATGAAGGTCTCACATAGCTCTGTCCTCCTGCAAATCTGAGGCTGCTTATTTTTTTAATTATTGAAGCAAGCTTTAATACAATAGACTCTTTCGCCATTTCATTTTTTTGCAACTGCGCAGCGTGTGCGCAGCTTTTCGTGAACTTCCTGTTTGTACCAAGTCGGAAGTTTTTAACGTTAGAGAGATAGGCCGAGTGTTGGAAAACAGTTGATATTTTGTGCTGTACTGTACGTAAAATCATTAAAAAATCTC
>JAVTVY010025740.1:0-10532 GCA_036873755.1 Hanleya hanleyi
TCAGCACTTCGTCTTCCACCCACTGTGGGGTTGTGGGGGCTACCTCACCCGGCTGTTGGAGCGGTGCTGAGGTCAGCGGTCTGTCACGTGGTGGTGGTGGTGGTGGTGGTGGTGCTGCTGTTGCTGGGGTAGACAGGGTTTTGTATTGGTCCATGAACGTCATGTACCGTTGAAGCGTCTCATTGTACCGTTGTACTTTCTCACTGTCGCTTAACCCCGGTCTCTGTAAGATCTGTTGCATCTCTCCATCGAGGCTGTTTATGGTCTTCACCGTAGGTGGGACAGGGTAGGGTGATTGGAGGTTTTGCAGGAACCGTGGTTCGACGAGGACCATTTTTTTCGTGTGGTTCATTGTCGGCCGAAGAGTCCACCCAATACTGGACCCAACACGGAAGCGGCCAACGGTGCTAAGATGGCCCCGAGAAAGCCGCCTTTCTGTAACACCTTTTTCTTTTGTGTTTGAGGGACCCGCTTGTGGACTAGGGTTCGGAGACCTGTCTTATGCTTGGCCAACTTGGTCTTCTGAGCCGGAGTCAGTGGTACGTTGCCTTTTAACAGGTTGTACCCGATCTCGCACAGACAGCGTACAAGGTCAGGGTCCGCACCGCGTACAATGGTTCGGACTAACTCGGGTGGGGCCGTCTTCAATACACGGAGCGTGGGAGCGTGCTTCCGTACTCGCGCAGACATCCTGTACAACTAATGCTAGAACCCACAACTCTGCCCTTTTTATCCACCTCACAGACAAAGTCAACCCTGCTGTGGTATTCATTCTTTTTATTATTCCCCATCATCAAACACACAGACCCCAGCTGGGGGCGCCACTGTGGATGTGTTTACATTATTTTTGCATGTACACGTGGTGGGTCTCTCCGGGAAAGATGCCGGTCCGTAGTCGAAGGTGGTCGGGGGTGGCTTGCTTGAGGTCGAAGAGCATATACCCGTGCTGAGGGGTTGTGGCATCTTTGAAGGCTTCCAACGCAAACGGTGTGCGGCCGGGATACATCTGTCTCGCCAGGTGCAGCAGTTGAGTGGTATCTCTCGGGTTTTTGAAGACCACCAGGTAGTGGGCATTTAAGCTGATATTCCGATGTTCTTTGTTTTTACTGAACAGATTCTGCACAATGTAGATGATGCTGAGCCGTCGATGATGGCTGCCTTTGGTAAAGAGTTGGGTGACCCGTGCATCCGTCTCCGCCATGAGATCATCCACAACCACCAATGTGTCGGGTTCCAAATCGGCCAGGTTGGGTAGGCCTTCCACGAACGTGATGTGGGGCATTGCTGCATACGCTTCCTGCCATTCTCCGTAACACCACACGACTCGGGCAATGGGTGGAGTGATCATGCTGTCGGCGTGTTGAAGAGCTTCCTGACGAAGTGCGTTTTGCCGGAGCCCGTCGGTCCTGCGATGACGCAGGTGAAGGGATGCTGCCACCGAGGGTCCATGGTTTGAGGTCTATCCGTTGTCGTGGTAATCCGCTCTTGTAAATTTCGTACGAGTGAACTGGAGTGGTGGTGGGTACAACGTCGGTCGTCGTTGTCTGTTCACGTTCAGAGATGGTGCTGGGGGTGGGTACAACGTGGGTGGTCGTCGTCGTTGTCGGTTCACTGTGAAGGATGAAATCCGGTGGGTCTTGAGACGTAGTAGGTGTACTTGGTGTAAGTGTAGAGCTCGACGTGGCTTGTACGCGGGGTGTGGTGGTGGTGGTGGTGACTGAGCTCGATACGACTGGTGCTCTCTGTAGACCCGTTTCACTGATGGCTGGTGTTCTCAGTTGGTTAAGTAACGTACTGACATAGGTTACGTCGTAAAACACACCTCCGTACAACACACTCAGCAGGGTTAGCAATAGCACCCCAAAGACCACTTGCGCTTTGCGCGTTTTGCGAGACGCTGTCTTCGGAGGCAGCTGCTGTTGGTCCATAGCACTGGGGTCGGACGTGGAATGAAGGAGGACGGTAGTGGTGTCTGGCTTTATAGTCGTTTCACCTGGTTGGCCGCGATCCAGGAATTGAAGGAACTGGGCCAGCCTTGCCATTTTACGAAATGAAACAGTTTGCCACGTCGACGTTCCGTTTTCAAAATCTGCTCCACCGTGTAGTAGTCTTGCTGTGTTTTCACAACAGGCTGTAATTCCGTGTCGTAAAACGTCCCCAGCAACGTTTCGCCTTGGAGATCTTCCAGTTCATAGACTCGCCGCTGTCGGGGTAGGCGCCGTTTAATCAGGAAGTGCTCATCGCTCCAGTTGGGCAAGTAACTTTTCTCGAACTTGCCCTTGACTTTACTGATCCGTACAGGGTCGCCGACCTTGTACACCGCCTTCGTCGTTCGCTGCGATGGCCTGGGGTGCAAGACACGCCGGACTTGGGCTTCATTGCGTTGGGTCACGGTAATGGGGGCTCTCTCTATACTTCGATGATAGGCTCGATTGTAACCCCTCACCAGTTTCGGGAGAACATCGATGTACCGCCTTGTATTCTTATATGTGAAATATTTATACATGCGGCCTTTGAATGTCCTGTTGAACCTCTCCACCACGGAAGCCTTGGTCTCGTTGTACGTATGGAAGAAAAACACCTTCTGTTTCTTGAGAAAGGCTTGGAACGGTCTGTTGGGGAATTCCGTGCCTTCGTCGGTTTGCAAATACAAAGGTTTGCGCCCGGTCTTGAAGATGTCTTTGAACGCCGCTATGAGATTTGCCCCGTTTTCGTCCGGATGGGTACCACCCACGCATACTTGGATAGGATATCGATGCACGTCAAGATATACCGATTCTCATCGTTGTGTTTGGCAAAGGCGCTCATATCCACCAAATCCGCTTGCCACTGGGCAGCTATTCCTCCCACGATGACCCGGTTCCGTAGAAAATGGCGACGGACAGATCGATGTAAGGTATAGGTGTCTTGTCTTCTTAACCAATCTCGGACTTGGGCACGTTGTACGCCCTGGGGTTTGGCCGCTCGATAGAGAGCCGACAATGCACTATAGGCTGCCGGACTGTCGGGACTGTAGTATAAGTTATCCAACACCTTCTCCCAGCGCTTCATGGTGACAAAATGATGATGGACCCTGGCTCTATCGTTTATTTATAACAGGTATATCTTGGGCCTGAGTTTCTTTCTGATTTTCTTCGTGGACTTCCACAGTGGCCATGGTCAATGACCAGTCCAACTCGTCTGATGACCGCTTGATAAGCACTTCATCCACATCCACCACGGCATCTTCAAATGCAGACCATAGATCAGGGTGAAGGGTAAAATGCACTGTACCTCCATCTAGCCGAGCCAATTGAGCAAAGAAAGGGCCGCGTCGAATGTACACATCGTGACACAAGTGGATGAGGTCGCCGTCCAGTTCACCAGATAACACCCGTTTGAATTTGGTCCAGCCCTCCCGGGACAGACGAATGTGAGCCGGGCACGGTTGTGTAGGGTCCGTGTCTCCCACCACCTCCTCCATGATATCGACCTTATCCGCATACACGTGCAGGAAAACCTCGGGGTCAAGCTGAAATACGCCAGTACTATATGCTCCGTCATGGTCAGTACGTGAATGGTACCAGATTTCACTGTCTCCCGTATTTATAGGGAGAACCCCGTGAGATCAAAGGATCAGGTGGTCATGTCATTGGGCTGACTGAGTGTAGCGGGGTAATCAATGGCATCGTCGTCGGGTTCATGTAGTTGTTCATGGGGTTCAGCCATTGGCCCCGCGGCTTCATCACGGATTTTGTCTTCTTCTTCATCGTTCTGGCCCGTCATGTGTGTGTGGGTGGCTTCATGAGGTGACACTGTCATTCCAGCCTCTGCGCATTCTATACATATAGTATTTTCTCCATCCGCTTTTTTTTCATTAGGTTCATCTAGTGCGTGTTCGATAGCATGAGCCCATGCCAAATGGTGGGGTGATCGATCGTCGGGTATAAATAACTGGTCCACCAGAGGGCCTATTTTCTCCAAGGCTGACCACAGAGAGGGAGTTAGGAGGAAACTTCGAGCCGGCTCTTGGTAGCGTCCCACCCGTGGGTAGAGCGCAGTATGGTATACGTAGTTGGCCTTGTCCAGGTGGATCAGGTGTCCGTCTAACTCTCCGCTCAACACCCGTTTAAACTTAGTCCACCCATCACGCTGTAGTGTCACCGTATTCGATAAAGTCTCAGGGGACGCCCTCCAATCCCCGCCACTATCTTCCACCAGAGTCACATAATCTTCATAAACGTATAATCCCACCTGGTAAGGTGTAAGGGGGAGGATGGCTCGTAGGACGGATGACATGCTTGGTCCAAATGTCGAACGGTGAATGACACACACTCTGTCTGACCCTAGTATTTATAGTGTCAATACCACAGCGCCAGGGTGAATAGGGCACAGACTAGTATGAGGCCAACCAGCCGGTGCTGGTTGCGGCGTGAGCGCTCGTGGTCCATAGCCCGAGCATCAAGGATGGCTGTCATAGTCCAGTAGTGGTGAGTGATGGCACGCCTCTCCATCGGGTGCACTCTGTGGAGGACCGCTTCTGTGAACTCGTTCAGGATCTGGCGTCGTCCCTCGTTGTCGTCGCCATCTGCAAACATGGACCGGACCACTGCTCGCTAACCCGTGAATGAATTCACCACGGTGGCATACTGTAAAATGCGAGTCGCATGGGGCTGGGTCTCCGCCATGGCTCTGTAGAAATGAAGGTGTGGGATCCAGAGGGACGTGTTTTATAGACCAGATGTAGCTCTACGGGTGTAGTCCGTGATACGTACTATTCTGATGAGTTAGTCCAAAAAAGGGAGCAACAACAACAACAACAACACAGATTACAGATCAATCCTTTTATTATGCGTGAACAACATAGAAATGCATGTACTGACCTGTCTGTGGGAGGTTTCCCACAATGGCGTTCACCTTCGCGTCTTTTCGTGTACGTCCGTGTCTTTTCGTTAAAGTCCGTGTATCTTCGGTAAAGTCCGTAGGCATTGGGCAAGGAAGCTTTTTCCCGAGACCGAATCACCGCCAGACATGACTGCATCACCGCGGATGAATACATTCTTGCACTCACTCACCCCTCGCAACATTGTCTCATTGGACATTGGACCGTCTGACCTGGAGGTGACCCTTTGACCTTTTGACCCGCGTCCGCGCGCGCACTGCCGGGGATGACGCGCACTTCCGGAGAACTCGCGCGCGCGCTCGCGCTGCGGGGCGCTGGGGCGGGGCGGGAAAACACAAAACACACCGGCGATTGAACATACGGACGTCTAAGAGGAAACATTAGGAACTCTTCTATGTTTGGAGGTAGTTTTTAGTGAAAAACCCGGAAGTGACGTCATACAGGGTCCAGTTTTCGACACTAAGTGACCACATCCGACAAAATGGCCAGTTTTCGACACCGGGTGTGCCGCCATCTTGAACATACGTGCCGCCATCTTGGATATGTCCCATAATGCACCGGGTCAAAATACTCGCTTCTGATTGGACGAGAGCTCTGGGACGGATTTGAAATACTCGCTGCTTCTGATTGGACGAGACCTCCGTATTGCATCTGCGCATGCGCAGAATGATATTCCTACCGCACACCCAACCCATCAGATGCCCCTTCACGAATGCTTCACTTAGATACCTCACTCGACCCCATTGGTGCATTAGGGGCTCCCCTACATCCCAACACGGCTATTTTCATACACTTGGGCCACCGCGCATGCGCAGAATGCCGATAGTTCAACCCCACACCCAGCCCATCAGATGCCCCTTCACATAAGCTTCACTTTGATACCTCACTTGACCCCATTGGTCCATTAGGGGCTCCCCTAGCTCCCAACACGGCTATTTTCATACCCTTGGGCCACCGCGCATGCGCAGAATGCCAATAGTTCAACCCCATATCCAGCCCATCAAATGCCCCTTCACGAATGCTTCACTTTGATACCTCACTCGACCCCATTGGTCCATTACGGGCTCCCCTAGCTCCAACACGGCTATTTCCATACCCTTGGGCCACCACGCATGCGCAGAATGCCGATATTTCAACCCCACACCCAGTCCATCAGATGCCCCTTCACGAATGCTTCACTTTGATACCTCCTACGACTCCATTGGCCCATTAGGGACTCCCCTAGCTCCAAAACCGCTATTTCCATACCCTTGGGCCACCGCGCATGCGCAGAATGCCGATATTTCAGCCCACACCCAGTCCATCAGATGCCCCTTCACGAATGCTTCACATCGATACCTCACTCGACCCCACTGGACCAGTAGTCAATCTCCTAGCTCCAAAAAGGCTATTTTCATACACTTTGGCCTCCGCGCATGCGCAGAATGCCGATAGTTCAACCCCGCGCCCAGCCCATCAGATGCCCCTTCACCTAACCTTCAATTTGATACCTCACTCGACCCCATCGGACCCTTAGGGGCTCCCCTAGCTCCAAAAAGGCTATTTTCATACCCTTCGGCCGCCGCGCATGCGCAGAATGACGATATTTCAACCCCCCACCCAGCCCATTAGATGCTCCTTCACCTAACCTTCACTTTGATACCTCACTCGACCCCATCGGACCATTTTATCTAGGGACTACTTTTTCTCCGCGGAAGCTTTTTCCCGAGACCGAATCACCGCCAAAACCACGGCCAAACCGCATCACCGCGCATGAATACATTTGTTTTTTTGTTTTTTTTTGCCGGAACTTTTTTTTTGCCCGAACATGCCCGAACATGCCCGAACCACGCCGCCATCTTGCTTTACAACAGGGCCGACACCCACCATCTTGCTTTACAACAGGGACGACACCTCAACCAATCAAATTCAACCTCACACTTACAATTCAACCAATCAAAAGCCTCGTTACAAACCATACAGTTGTGACGTCATAGTTACATCCGGGTGAAAAGGGGCTTTAGTTCCTCGTTATCCACTACTTACCTGCAACATATGTCATAATACCAACCTTGACAACTTATATAAACAGTTATACATGTACCTTCAATACAATATAATGGACGGATTATAAGAGGCAGATTCAATGTTCCATCACCTGAACTTAAGACAACAGGAAAGTTTTGAATGGTCAAGACTGGATTACTTTTTTTTCATTGCTACCCGGTAGTGTCATAGTTAATGTCATGCAAATTATACACCAAGTTTAATGAGCTCCCATATTCCTCGCTGGGTGTCCGTCTTACAATGGACACAACCTCCTCCAATGATATATTACATACAGGTTAAGGGGGAGGGGGAGGTCCGGTTTCCAACACCAAGTGAAAAATCTCAATTCCAGGTCTCTCATCCGAACACAGTGTTTTACTTACCCCCAATCTTCCTTTGAATATATAGAAAGATGTCTCAACACTTCATTGAGGTCCGACGAGCAGTTAAAATGATTTAATGTAAACAAATAAATTCATTGTAAAAATTGTAAAAACCTCCTCTCATGACTGCAATTTGCAAATACAATCCCAATAATTGTGAAGAAAGTACCATTGACCTCTGCCACTTTCTTTTTTTCATGGAGTAAAAAAGTGATGTATTATTACACCTTTAATATGAAACTTCACCACCTCAGAGAAAAGTAGTTCTTCACACATAGAGATTGATATGACCTCCTCACATGTATGGGATGTTGTGTTTACAAATTGCAGTCAGACAGGTGGTTGTACTTGAAATGAAAATTGTACGTTGTTTTTTATACTAAGCCATTTTAACTGCTCGTCAGACCTCAATGAAGTGTTGCGACATCTTTCTATATATTTAACATTGTATTTTGTAGTATATTTCACCTGAAATTTGCTTCGTAGATTTGACAATGAAAGTGATAATTTTTGTGCTTCAAACTACACATTTTGCATGACAAGAAACCAAATTTGGGGCTGTATTTGTGTTACATTCTAAGGAAGATTGGGGGTGAGTAAAACCTGTGTTTTACTGTGCTCTGGTGAGAGACCTGGAATTGGAATTTTTCACTTGGTGTTGGAAACATTATTATTATTAGGTTCATCCAGTAATAAGACTGAGAAAAATGTCTCAAGGAATAAATGTGCCCAACATGCACAAGGGTCTTCTCAAAACACAAATCCATTGGATTCTTTGGAATCGCAAGTAGGCCAACTCCTGAATCCAGAAATCAAGAAGGGCTATTATGAGCTAGATTGTAAGTTTTGGGTGTATTTCACGTTGACTTTTCACCTATAGTAAATATGCTTTGAACTTCAGAATCAAATGAGCCAGACAGCTGATGAATTTTGTGAAGATTGGTTGGTTCAGAATTATCTTGGCACCTTGAAGGGCAATAAATAACCTTGACCTAATACGAAGCTGTGCATCTGAAAACCCTTCAGCTTCAGGCACCAGCCATTTATAATGTATTCAATTTGAACCATACGACTTTGAAGACATCAGGAACAACAAGCAGTCAAGAGACAAATATACACATTATCAAAAATTTTGCAATAAGAAATGGCCCCTAAGATTTCCATCCAATCAGGGAGACTGGCAGTCAGAACTCATCTCGTGATGTATACAAAGACCTGAACAGTATAAAAGATATATAGATCATCAATGGTTTTACATAAATTAAAAATGACTGCCTAGGTTTCCATCCAATCAGAGAAAATGGTTCTGTCATTCGTTTTTAGTCTCTGTATCTGTATTGATGATGTACAAAAAGTCTTGCATCAAACACTTGAACAGTACCAGAGGTATTAAAAATGACTGCCTAGGTTTCCATCCAATCAGAGAAAATGGTTCTGTCATTCGTTTTTAGTCTCTGTATCTGTATTGATGATGTACAAAAAGTCTTGCATCAAACACTTGAACAGTACCAGAGGTATGTAGATTTGCATAAATTGAAGATGGCAATCAAGTTTTCCACCTAATCAGAGAAACGGGTTGTCATTATTTGCCAGTTTCTCGATGTATCGATGTATTATAGTTTCATATGAAGCACTAAAACTGTATCAGATATAGATCATTCGTGATTTTGCATAGATTAAAAATGGTTGCCAAGATTTCCACCCAATCAGAGAAACCAGTTCTGTCATTCACCGCAAGTCTCTGGATGCATCGATGATGTACACAAAATTTTACATCGAGCACTTGAACGGTGTCAGAGATAATTATTATTAAGGATTCTACATAAATTAAAGATGGCCGCCCATTCTTCCCGCCACTCAGAGAAATTGGTTCTTCATTGCAAGTCAATTGATACATTGATGCTGTATACCTTTCATATAGAACATTTGAATGGTATCAGAGATACACATCATTAAAGATTTTGCATAAATTAACGATGGGCACCAAGGTTTCCACCAATCAGGGAAACTGGTTCGATGTATCGATGATCTATACAAAGTTTTACACTGAACAGTGAAATAATATCCGAGATACACAAATTTAATGGTTTCACATAAATTCAATATGGCAGCCAAACTTTCCACCCAATCGGGTCCAGAATCAATAGAGTTCTGAGTCATGATGTACACTGCAAGTTTGGTGTGCCTAGGGTATTAAAGTCGTTCTACACAAGGATACATTCAGTTCCAGGGTACTGTGACCTTTATGTTATGTACTTGTAATGATCACACACACAGGCAGCAATTCTATATCCCCTGATTATGGGGTCCTGATGTGGGATAATAATTGACTTCTTTGGCATTATATTGGCAGACAATCTTACAGGGGCTCGTTACCGTTGTTAATTGGTTAATTAGGTTCATTACAGGGGGAGGGGTCGAGGTAGGGAATACTCGACCCCCCTGTAATCAACTCGATTAACAATGGTAACGAGCCCCTGTGGACAATCTGTGAAGTTTTGAGAAGTTTGGTGAAGAATAATACCTCAAGATATATTCTAGAAAAGCTATTCATTTTGATTCGACCTTTGATTTGAACTAAACAATAAATAGATCTCTTTTAAGATCACATTGAAACCACACCTGATGTTTGGTGAATGAAAACTCAGATACAGCGGAAAATCTCTATTAAATAGACGCCATCATCCTTGATGATGATCGAACCAACAGTACTCATCTTAAAAAACCCACCCCCACTCCCTCAATAAGGCTTCAGCAAACTTTTTCTTTCTATACATTAAAGCTAACTTGCGGTCCATATTGCGACTACTTGGATAAACATGATGGACATTAAAGTACTCGTTTTCACAAGATGTAATGGCAGATGAAAGTTTTCGCTCCATAGTCAGGCATCTTACCCCTGAGCCACGGAAGCAGCTGGAAGCAACCGTTGGATTTTTTTTTATATACCTAACACAAACCTAACCCTAACCCTAACCCCAAAACCCTAAACCTAACCCTAACCCGTAACCAGTAATACCGATTTAACGCTAATTAGCGCAAATTTGCATCATAATTAGACGTAATCACGCTTAACAGCATTCAGTCACGTGATTTGGTGAAGTCACGTGATTTCATGGCCTAAGGTCACGTGGTTTCATGGCCAAGGCTACCTGCTTCGAGTGCATAGGAACTATCCTTAACCAACGTACATCTGACTCTGATTGTGATATTCATCCAAATGCTCAAACGCCTACTTC
>JAVTVY010025741.1:0-10671 GCA_036873755.1 Hanleya hanleyi
ATGGACAGTAATATTCCAGTGGGACCTGCATATGGCGTATACATATCTCGCTTAGTAGCATTTGCTAGATCCTGTGTTAAATGTGACGATTTTAATCAACGTCACAAAACATTGTTGCAGAAACTTATAAAACAGGGCTATTTCACCAAGCGCCTCCACTCAAAGTTTCTCAAATTTGGCGATACATATCGCATGCTGATAGCAAAATACGAACGTAGCGTGCAAGATCTATGGCGTTACGTTTCGTAACTTGTGTCTAATTCCGCTTAACCCGGGGCTAGGGACCGTATGAACCTATGTACTTCAAGATCCTCATGGTGCTCATATGAACAGACACAATCAAAGCGTGACTGAGATACATCATTCTCTAGATAACGACTTTACAACGATTATTATGGATTAAGAATACTGATCAGCAATACGGATTTTATATTTTTGGAACATCATGATGTCTTGTCGGCATTATTGAAAACTGTTGACCGCCTCTCTCTTGCAGGAAACTATAGCCTATGTTTATGTATACTATGATTGTCTTTTTGAATTTGGTGCGGATACTGTTATATGGATATTGAATAGGTCTTTGGATTATGGACACGGATATTCTTTAATGGACGACGGCTGAATTATGAATGACGGACTAGACGCTTGTATTTATATTGTAGTAGGTTTTCGCGATATGTTATATTTTTATAGTTGTATTTGAAGATGGAGATGGTCACCATCTTGAAAATCGCGAACGTTGTGCGGCTGCTATCTCGAAGAGTTGGATTGTTTACATTCTGCGAGGGGTGATATGCTCTCCCTGGAAAAAACTACGTAGCCCCCCGGGTGTATGGTTCGTATGACTCCGTCAGCATTTTTTAACGTGGGGGGAAAAGATGCCCCCGGAAATGACGTCACCGGAAATGACCGGAACTGACCTTTGACCCGGATGTGACTTTTGACCCGGAAGTCACGTCACCGGAAGTCGCCTAGTTTTGTCCTGGAAGTGACCCTTGACGTGGAAGTCACATGACCGGAAGTGAAGTCATCCGAAACGGTGATTTATATACTACCCAGTTGGAAATAATTTTTGAGAGAAAGAATTATTCAGCATTCAGAGTTGCTCTTACCATATCAGTTGCCAGATGGTAAGAGTAACTCTACGGATTAGGGGGTGTTGGGTTCGATTACCGCTGATGGATAAATTATTCTCTCTCTTAAAACTTCTCATGTTTACAAATTGCTTCGTGTGTGGCTATACTCCATACCAAAGTGTCATTTCTAATGTACATTTGACAATCCTGAATCATCAACTTGTCGCACAGTTTTGACTGTGTACGGTATACTTACTAAGCATATACTTTGAAGATGTGCGCATCATGTTTATGTGACGAACTGTTAATTTTTTTCAAAAGTATTAGCAGTTGGACTTACTCATATTCACCATAAAATTAACACGATTATGGTGGTTTCATCAACCAGTTTATATTGCAGTCAAACAGTGTTACTATGTCACCAAATACAACACAAATGGATTACCGGTATTGTCTGCAATAGTCATGTTTCTTCTTCGATCTGGAGAGGAAGCATTCACGTTCAAAGGGACATTTCCTTTCATTTTTGAATTCATTTTTCCTGTTAATAAATATTACGGTATTACTGCATTATTTCATCATTTAGGGGAAGTTCGTCATGTAAGGATCTTCAAACCGGGCACACCGTGTGCAAAACAGCTTGTCGGGTAACTTTTCCAGGTTTAACAAGGCTCCCTCCATGTAGTCACCTATTGTATTTTCCTTACATGACGACCAGGCAAATTTTAGTATCAAGATGGATGTGTAAGAACTACCTTCTTGGTATCAAGTGCAGTAGCATTTATCATTATCTTGTGTTATCGGTATGCTGTTTAGAATCTCCATAGTATTTACCTTCATATTTTGAATTTTCCCCTTCGGATCAATAGGCTAGCCTATATGGCTGACGGACCTATAGGGCACTCAGTTCAGCTCAGTCGTTCTAGTTTCCTCCAATTCATGGAGAACCGTACCATAGATACGCTAAATGATGAATATTTTTAGTAATTTTCTACTCTAATCTAAGCACCATTAGTAGCATTAGTTGGAAGCACATGAATATATACACACATTTTACCCCATCAAGCTCACAGTTCATCGATCATCCTGTTTCGGTTTTCGTGTAGTGCATAGCACAGTCCCCTGGTAATGGATTCTATTTCAGATTTTGTTTCGTCTTTCAGATTTACTATTCTGCGTAGGCTAGAGTGCGCACAGTCCAGGACGACTTGCAGGAGCAGTTCGTCCTGATGCGTGATGTACTCAGTCGTGACAGTGCCACATACAGTCTTGTTCGAGTTTCATGGAGATTTTCCTTAAGAATGGTTTCCTCATCTCACTGAGCTTCTCGCATTTCAGAGGAAATGGAGTCGGTTTTCCACTTCCTGTCTGCACAGTGGGCAACAGCTATTGTCGTATTGGTTGAATTTTGCCCGTAGCGCCTGGACACGGTAAACCCCAGAGACGAGTTTTACTTTTACCATTGCCTTGATAACAGATGCTTTGTTCAGTCCTGCATTTTGCCATATAGGATGAGAGGAGCCCGGAGTTAGGTTTCTGGTATCAAGGTAGCGGATTGAGTTCTTTTTGTCAGCGGCAAGATTGATCAGCTCCTCCCAATGCTGGTGTACTCTGTTTTTAACCATCTGTTTCCATCTTCCTTTGGTAGGTGGGTTCTCTAGTAGCTGGAAGGGTGACGGCAGATCATATTTCATTAGTAGCTTGGCTGCATGAATAAACCAGCTGTTGGAGTTTAGATCTTTAATTGCCAGTTGTCTAATGGCTATAGTGCGTTCAATGGAATTTGCACGGACAGCATTCATAAAGCAGCTGAGTATCCTTTTGTCCAGCTCAGCTTCGACTGGGAGCTCGCCAATGAGGGAATAGACGGCTTCATCAGCTGTGTTGTCTGGCAGATGTTGGATCTGTTTCAGGACTTTTTTTATGGTGTAGGGTGAGATTTGTGATATCTTGTTTAGTTAAACGGAGAACATCTAATTCATATAGAAGCCTTGGGAGGACGTATATATTGCACATCTTGACTGCTACCATAGGGTTGATCCCACTGAGACCATGCAGCCATGCTCCCATGAGGCTGTATGTTGTTGGTCGTGCAGATTGGATTCGGTCTTGGATGACATCATTAAGGAAGTTTGTGGATGTTGAGCTTCTCGAGATACCGATGTGTTTATAGGTTTCTGTGACATCGAGTAGGCCTACATCTGATCCAAGGGTCCAGTTACCAGTTTCCTTCCATGCTTCAGCGGTTATTGGGGAGTTGAAGACCATGACTTTACTTTTACTTTTACTGAATTCATACCTTTCTTTTTCTGCGTAGCGGTCTTGCAGGTTAAGAAGAACCTGTAGTCCAGCAGGGTTCCTGGATAAGTACAGGATGTCATATGCACAAGCTGGGCCACTTATATCCACAGCGCCGATATGCAAGCCACAGCTGGAACTTTGGGCGGGGGAAAAGATGCCCCCGGAAATGACGTCACCGGAAGTGACCTTTGACCCCGAAAGTGACCTTTGACGCGGATGTGACTTTTGACCCCGGAAGTCACGTCACCGGAAGTCGCCTAACTTTGACCTGGAAGTGACCTTTGACCCGGAAGTCACATGACCGGAAGTGAAGTCATCCGAAATGGTGATTTATATGCTACTCAGTTGGAAATAATTTTTGAGAGAAAGAATTATTCAGCATTCAGAGTTGCTCTTACCATATCAGTTGCCAGGTGGCAAGAGTAACTCTACGGATTAGGGGGTGCTGGGTTCGATTACCGCTGACGGATAAATTATTCTCTCCCTTAAAACTTCCCATGTTTACAAATTGCTTCGTGTGTGGCTATACTCTATACCAAAGTGTCATTTCTTATGTACATTTGACAATCATGAATAATCAACTTGTCCCACAGTTTTGACTACAGGTCCTTGAAACTGTGTATGGTATACTTGCTAAGCATATACTTTGAAGATGTGCGCATCATATTTATGTGACGAACTGTTAATTTTTTTCAAAAGTATTAGCAGTTGGACTTACTCATATTCACCATAAAATTAACACGATTATGGTGGTTTCATCAACCAGTTTATATTGCAGTCAAACAGTGTTACTATGTCACCAAATACAACACAAATGGATTACCGGTATTGTCTGCAATAGTCATGTTTCTTCTTCGATCTGGAGAGGAAGCATTCACGTTCAAAGGGACATTTCCTTTCATTTTTGAATTCATTTTTCCTGTTAATAAATATTACGGTATTACTGCATTATTTCATCATTTAGGGGAAGTTCGTCATGTAAGGATCTTCAAACCGGGCACACCGTGTGCAATACAGCCTGTCGGGTAACTTTTCCAGGTTTAACAAGGCTCCCTCCATGTAGTCACCTATTGTATTTTCCTTACATGACGACCAGGCAAATTTTAGTATCAAGATGGATGTGTAAGAACTACCTTCTTGGTATCAAGTGCAGTAGCATTTATCATTATCTTGTGTTATCGGTACGCTGTTTAGAATCTCCATAGTATTTACCTTCATATTTTGAATTTTTTCCTTCGGATCAATAGGCTAGCCTATATGGCTGACGGACCTATAGGGCACTCAGTTCAGCTCAGTCGTTCTAGTTTCCTCCAATTCATGGAGAACCGTACCATAGATACGTTAAATGATGAATATTTTTAGTAATTTTCTACTCTAATCTAAGCACCATTAGTAGCATTAGTTGGAAGCACATGAATATATACACACATTTTACCCCATCAAGCTCACAGTTCATCGATCATCCTGTTTCGGTTTTCGTGTAGTGCATAGCACAGTCCCCTGCAATCTGATTAAAACGCAGACTTAATAAACCGCTCCTCTATTGGACATGTCGCTGATTAAGATCTGGGACAGTTCCTATAACAAATCCGTCAGATGAACTCCGAATCGAATAGTTTCCGGGTCAAATAGTCGCCCAATGAGACGGCTCGTAGTATAGCGTGACGGCTAATCCCCTAATCTCCGTTATTGTTGTGATGCAGTTATGAACTGATTGTATGAGAGAAAATAACCGTACCTATATATCCTGAAGTGCAAGAAATATCCCTTGATCTTTTCGCCTGGTCTGTCATTAAATAAAGAGAGCAACGGGGAGTAAAGAGAGCAACGGGGAGCAAATAATAATCTTCGTTGATCGCTCATGAACTGGAGTCGACAGCAAGAACTTCGTTAGCTGCCTGCATGGGGGTTGGAAATTTCTCCATCTCGTCCGTACACTCGGCAACATAAAGATATCCCGTAGCCGGTAGGAAGAACGGCTATACAGTGTCTTTTTACGTAGCATGCAAGAAAACATCTGCAGTTGCTCCTGCTTTAATGCGGGCACGCAGGCACACCATAATTTTCATCTCGCCCGTTGAACTTGGCCGCCACTGAATATAGGGCGCTTTCCATTTCGCGTAGTCGGCGTGGCTGCTGGCAATGCCTTGATTGTGCACGTTCCATTTACTGTGCCCGAGCAATGCTGGCTTCGCCTCCGAATGGAAAGCGCCAATACAAGCTCTTCGCTGGTTGAGGCTGGACTGTGATTGGTCGCCAGTCTGACATGCGCGACAGATTTAAGATAGGAACTGTCCCAGATCTTAATCAGCGACATGTCCGATAGAGGAGCGGTTTATTAAGTCTGCGTTTTAATCAGATTGAGTCCTCTGGTAATGGATTCTATTTCAGATTTTGTTTCGTCTTTCAGATTTACTATTCTGCGTAGGCTAGAGTGCGCACAGTCCAGGACGACTTGCAGGAGCAGTTCGTCCTGATGCGTGATATACTCAGTCGTGACAGTGCCACAGTCTTGTTCGAGTTTCATGGAGATTTTCCTTAAGAATGGTTTCCTCATCTCACTGAGCTTCTCGCATTTCAGAGGAAATGGAGTCGGTTTTCCACTTCCTGTCTGCACAGTGGGCAACAGCTATTGTCGTATTGGTTGAATTTTGCCCGTAGCGCCTGGACACGGTAAACCCCAGAGACGAGTTTTACTTTTACCATTGCCTTGATAACAGATGCTTTGTTCAGTCCTGCATTTTGCCATATAGGATGAGAGGAGCCCGGAGTTAGGTTTCTGGTTTCAAGGTAGCGGATTGAGTTCTTTTTGTCAGCGGCAAGATTGATCAGCTCCTCCCAATGCTGGTGTACTCTGTTTTTAACCATCTGTTTCCATCTTCCTTTGGTATGTGGGTTCTCTAGTAGCTGGAAGGGTGACGGCAGATCATATTTCATTAGTAGCTTGGCTGCATGAATAAACCAGCTGTTGGAGTTTAGATCTTTAATTGCCAGTTGTCTAATGGCTATAGTGCGTTCAATGGAATTTGCACGTACAGCATTCATAAAGCAGCTGAGTATCCTTTTGTCCAGCTCAGCTTCGACTGGGAGCTCGCCAATGAGGGAATAGACGGCTTCATCAGCTGTGTTGTCTGGCAGATGTTGGATCTGTTTCAGGACTTTTTTATGGTGTAGGGTGAGATTTGTGATATCTTGTTTAGTTAAACGGAGAACATCTAATTCATATAGAAGCCTTGGGAGGACGTATATATTGCACATCTTGACTGCTACCATAGGGTTGATAGTAGTATACAAAGCGTCAATTGATAAATTAGCGCCTCACTGCGCATGCGCAGAACCTTTGGTGACGTCACAAGTGGCGATGTGCGCATGCGTGTGAGGTGTGGTGGATGGTGGTGGGTGATGGGTGCAAGATGGCCGCCTGTGGTGGATGGTGGTGGGTGATGGGTGCAAGATGGCCGCCTGTGGTGGATGGTGGTGGGTGATGGGTGCAAGATGGCGTCTGTGGTGGATGGTGGTGGGTGATGGGTGCAAGATGGCCGCCTGTGGTGGATGGTGGTGGGTGATGGGTGCAAGATGGCCGCCTGTGGTGGATGGTGGTGGGTGATGGGTGCAAGATGGCGTCTGTGGTGGATGGTGGTGGGTGATGGGTGCAAGATGGCCGCTGTATGTTCAGACAGACATGTTCAGACATGTTCAGACAGACATGCTCATATTGGCAAATGTATTCATCCGCGGTCATGTCTGGCGGTGATTCGGTCGCGGGAAAAACCTTCCGCGGAGAAAAAGTAGTACCTAGATAAAATGGTGCGATGGGGTCGAGTGAGGTCTTATTTTAAAGCTCGCGAGGAAATAAATAAATAAATAAATAAATAAATAAATAATTACACCCGTAACGTTATAGCACGGTAGTGTGGAAAAATCGGATTGTAGACGGGAAATAGGAAGTACACATATAAGAGAATATTGTTTTGACGTAAAAAGTTTGAACATTTCATATTTACGGAGATATGGATGTTTATAGTGGAGCCGGTTTTTCGTGTAAACCATCGCAGAGTATAGGGAAACGGCTGTCATTTTCGTTTTGCTATGTCACAAAAAGTGCTCGAATTACTTATTTCTAAATGATTTCATGACGAACAAGTATACATATTTTACGATATAGTCAATAACTGTCAGCACATAAGACTTTCTGGTTGATGAGATCTGAATTTTTGAAGTTTGGCAATTTTCTGACTTCCAGCTTCGAATACCTGCCGCCATATTTGTTGGAAGCCGGTGTTCCTGTGTAGTTTTGTTAAAAAAGGCGGCATGCGGAAAAACCCCAGACAAACAAGTCTATACACGTCCAAAGGTCACGCCTCATTCACCCACACCCCCATATAGTCCCACGCGGAGCGAATTGGTGAAATTTTTGAAAAAGTACTGTGACAGAAATTGATGTGACGGAAATAATACTTCTATGAATAGGGCGAAAATTTATCTGAGATAATTTTTCTGTCATAATTAATTCTTGGTCGAGTATCAACTATTCAGATATTACGGAAAGTACTGTTGTTATAAGGTATTCTTCGTTATATATCAGACACGATCAGCATCGAGTGCCACCCCAGTGTCGAGCATTTACATCGTCCAGTTTGCACCAGCAAAAGAAAAATTACGAACGTTCATCGAACGTATGCTGAGCGGCATCGGGGCACCTTCATGTGGTCTCCCGCGGTATATGAATGACTTAGATATGAATGCATGAATTAGTTTGATATAATTTTGTTGGGTATGAACGATTTAAAGTGGAAATATTCCGTACAGGTCTGTTATATGTAACAAACGCTAACAAAAATGGCTACCCAAGGGCAATTGGTACAATTCCCCGGATAATCGCGCCAGCCAAACCACAGCCCCATCTATACGTTTTGATGCAAGGGAGACAACTCGGACTAGACCAATTCCCAGGCGAAGATGATGTCCCGCTATATTTGGCCTGTATGGGGTATAGGGGTGGTCGGTTTTTTTTATGGCTTTTACTATGAGCTATGAGGTTGATCATGTAGAATACGATGGAAAAAACTATGAAAGTGCCCGGTAGGCTTGTATATAGATCCATATAGACCCATATACACTCATATACTGGGATATTAGTATGTATAAATCCATACGGGGTGGACATGTTGGAGTCTAGGTGGAGCACTAGTGGCCCGATTGGGTAGAGTGGGGTCTTATTTTAAAGCTCTCGAGGAAATAAATAAATAAATAAATAAATAAATAATAATAAAAAAAATCAAAAAAATCGGCGAGTAGTAGACGAAGGGAAAATTGGGAAGTACTGACCATGCCCCAGAATACTTCATATGTATATCACGGCCTTAAGGCCTATGTAAGATGTAATCTACTTCACAGTTTAGTAGTATAAAAAGCGCAAGTCCTATTGACCTTGCCCCTTCCAAAGAAATAAAATCGGCTCTATTTTTACAGGAGTATATACGCAGGTCACGTGGGTTGTGACGTCACTTCCGGGTTTTCACTAAACACTACCTCCAAACATAGAAGAGTTCCAATTTTTTCCCTTACACGTCCGTATGTTCATCCTCCAAACCCACAAGAGTTCCAATGTTCAACCGCCGAGGTGTATGAAAATAGCCTGCGCGGAGTATTATACAATCGGATAGCTGTTGTCGTGAAAAAAACAACAAGTTTAGTAATGTTTATATAGTTTATTACCCCAATGTTACATCATACCCAGGCTGGAGGGAGCCGCCCTGGGTATGTTTAGTATGTTCACAGCAAAACAAATTGAAATATCAAACACCATGTTTTATTATTTAACACATTGTCACATTAGGTACAAGGGTTTACTGAGCTCAAGTCAGCGAGCAGCATGTAGACATAGAGTGTGTGTACGGCATGATATTCATCAGTGCACGGGTGACGCCACGGACTTTACCGAAAATACACGGACTTTAACGAAAAGACACGGACGTACACGAAAAGACGCGAAGGTGAACGCCATTGTGGGAAACCTCCCACAGACAGGTCAGTACATGCATTTCTATGTTGTTCACGCATAATAAAAGGATTGATCTGTAATCTGTGTTGTTGTTGTTGTTGTTGTTGCTCCCTTTTTTGGACTAACCCATCAGAATAGTACGTATCACGGACTACACCCGTAGAGCTACATCTGGTCTATAAAACACGTCCCTCTGAATCCCACACCTTCATTTCTACAGAGCCATGGCGGAGATCCAGCCCCATGCGACTCGCATTTTACAGTATGCCACCGTGGTGAATTCATTCACGGGTTACCGAGCAGTGGTCCGGTCCATGTTTGCAGACGGCGACGACAACGACGGACGACGCCAGATCCTGAACGAGTTCACAGAAGCGGTCCTCCACAGAGTGCACTCGATGGAGAGGCGTGCCATCACTCACCACTACTGGACTATGACAGCCATCCTTGATGCTCGCGCTATGGACCAGGAGCGCTCACGCCGGAACCAGCGCCGGCTGGTTGGCCTCATACTAGTCTGTGCCCTATTGACCCTGGCGCTGTGGTATTGACACTATAAATACGAGGGTCAGACAGAGTGTGTGTCATTCACCGTTCGACATTTGGACCAAGCATGTCACCCGTCCTACGAGCCATCCTGCCCCTTACACCCCGGGTGGGGTTACACGTCTATGAAGATAAAGTCACCCTGGTGGAAGACCGTGGAGCTATTTGCTGGGCGCCCGCTGAGACCGTATCGAATACGGTCACACTACCTCCTGACGGCTGGACCAAATTTAAACGGGCGTTGAGCGGCGAGCTCGACGGAAACCTCATCCACATAGACAATGCCATCTACGTATACCGTGCAACCTTCTTCCTACGCCTGGGCCGCTACCAAGATGCTACGCGAGGCTTCACCCTAGACCCCGATCTGTGGTCAGCCTTGGAGAAAATGGTGCCTATTGTGGACCAGCTGTTTACACCGGACGAGCGATCATCACACCAGTTGGGGTGGGCTCGTGCTATTGAGGACGCGCTGGCTGAACCCCATGAACAACTACATGAACCCGACGACGATGCCATTGATTACCCGGCTAGACTCAGTCAGCCCAGTGATATGACCACCTGATCCTTTTGATCTCACGGGGTTCTCCCTATAAATACGAGACAGTGAAATGTGGTACCATTCACGTACTGACCATGACGGAGCATATAGTACTGGCGTATTTCAGCTTGACCCCCGAGGTTTTCCTGCACGTGTATGCGGATAAGGTCGATATCAGGGAGGAGGTGGGAGACGTCTGTGAT
>JAVTVY010025742.1:0-100916 GCA_036873755.1 Hanleya hanleyi
GTTGGCGTGCCCAGGGGATGCTCACACCATTGCGTCGGAGAAACCAAGCTATAGCGCGCGAGCAACATCAAAATTCCATTTCATGTAATTTGACAGAAATAGATATTTAAACCGTACCTTATACCATCAACTTCAATACTGTACACAAACAAACTCCTCACGAATGCAAACTTGGCAGAGGGTAGGAAAAAATAAGTGACTCAGGGCTGTTGTTGTTTCTCGGGACAAACTAACGTCTTCCCTGCTCAACTCCGTGAGCATGTGTTGTTTCATGGAAGCCCGAGGCTCTCGCCGAGGGGTTTATCCAAAATACAAACCGCGCACATGTTCGGAAAGAAATTTGTCCACCAGTAAACAGCATGTCAGCTGTTAGGGGGGCCATCAATTCTGTTGCTTCATGGCACACACATACTTCAAAATATTCCTTTGTTCTGTTTTGAGTGAATAATTCAAATTCGACGACCCACCTAACAGCCGACATGTTGTTTGCCAGTGGACAAATTTCTTTCCAAACACGTGCGTGGTTTGCATTTTGGGTAATCGTGTGCACAAAAAAAAAGGGAAAGAAAGATGGCGTTGGCGTGAAGCGAGGAGGAAGGACATTTTGATGTGTGTCGAGAAACAACAACAAACTAGAGTCACTTGTTTTGTTTTTTTTCTACTCTCTGTGCTTTCGTGAGCATATTGGGTGTTTATATGGACATGGAGTTAAATAGAGATGGAGAGACAACTCTGCCAGATCGAAGTGTTCAATGTATGATTCTGCCACAGCAGGGATTCGTCGGATTAGCCTGTGTGTATTTGGGGGATTAAAGCAGGTTCGGTCATGTTCGGCAGTTGTCGGATTCCTGCGCATGCGCCCCATCGACGTCATCAAAGCTAGTATAAGTTGAGTGTATTGGAAATGTGAATTGGTACTTAGCCGCCCGTTGTGCACGCTACCGGGAAGTGTTGAGTTTCACCATGGAGGGAATGAGAGACTATTTTGACCCAACAGTGATAGGCACATCACTTACATCGTTTCTATTATAAATTATATCACTCTGGATATATATGCCACATGCCTGCAAGATTTGTTTCTTGAATTTGTGTTTTGAAACCGGGTTTCTATCGAAAGGATACAAGTTTTTCGGTCCCCACACACAAGCGACAGGCTAACCGAAGTTGTTCCACATGCAGGTCCATTTTTTTGCCGTGAGAAAGAATATCTTCGTTGTGCTGAAGGTGTTGCTCTTGGTCAGAAAATTTTGTAAATAAGTCGCAACCATGTATTTTCAGCTCTTATATATCAAAATTTTAGCAGCACACACTCACCGTATACAATATAGAGGCCATATTCATTTGTAATATATACAGGATGTGTTTATTATGCTTCCCGTTCTCAAATCCTCTTTTTGCCTTAATAATTGGGTCAAAATTATTTTTACTCACCAGGGAACCATTCCTCAATAGACAAGTATTGAAGACCAATTAGCGATTAGCACGCAGGGGGTAAAACGGCCTTGGCTGACTCATTAGTTAATAGCTTTGAGGCAGCGCAAAAGCGAGAAAATGCCAATCTAGTGTTTACAATATTGCATTTTATCCAGATTCAGGCTTCCGGTCCCTAAAATGGCAAAGACTGATATATACTCTTTTATTTGATCTTGAACGCAAGCACAAAATGTGTCATTTTTGAAATGCTGAAATTCTGTTAATTCGGCAGCAAACATGATGTATTTTCTGTTCGTGGCAAAATTGCCCATGTATTTTAAATGGGGTTTTTGAGAATTTTTTTAGCTAGTCCAACCGGCCCCCCATGTGCTATTCGTTTCCACATTCGCTGTACTTATACCAAGTTCCCTGCAAATTTTTGTTTTGTTGAGAAATGCGGAAATTGTAGAAAAAACGATAAAATATACAAAATGACAGTATAATTCCAAAGTCATGTAACTAAGCTATGAATGGCCATATTCTGATCAATGAAATATGATTCAGTATGATTTCAAATTGCCTAGTATTTGTGTTGCGCATACTTAATGCACCGTTATTTTTACGTAGAACTACTGCGCATTTTTAATTTCAACTTAGGTTAATGTTTTACTGCTGCGAATAAGAACCAACGACTCGGTCGGCGGAATCATACATTGAATATCAAACGGACAGATCGTGACTGACGGCCATTCAGAATACAGTAGCTCTGGGCGACCTCACGGGTCAGCGACCGGCGGCTGGCGGAGTTGTCCCTCCATCTATATTTAACTCCATGATATGGATAACCCTTGTTGGCGTGACCACGGGATGCTCACGCCATTGGGTGGGAGAAACCAAGCTATAGCGCACGACAAACAGCAAAATTCAACTCATGAAATTCGACCCAAATACATGAGTAAATACGTACCTTATTTCATCAACTTATCCATATACACACACAATCTGCTTACGAAAGCACAGAGGGTAGAAAAAAAAACAAGTGACTCGGGATTGTTGTTGTTTCTCTGCACATATCTCAAAACGTCCTTCCCGCTTCCCGCTTCGCGCCATCTTTCTTTCCTTTCCTTTGCGCGCACGAGGATTACCCAAAATGCAAACCGCGCACTAGCTACAACATGTAACCTAGTGATGACGTTTATATATTGACCTTATATTGTCACTAGGTTACAAGCCACTCCTTACCACATTTGTCTTTTATTTTCCGTATGGTATAAAGAATCAAGTTACGGCCACATACCTATTATTTCTTGGTAGATGGTATCATTTCGAATAGCGGTGACACACTGCCCGCAAAATCCGCTGCCGATTTCATCGCATTTCAGCCAGTTTTTCCAGCAGCTCCCGCTTCGATCTGCAATTTGTCTTCCATGTTTCTTTTCGAAATGAACTGCGCATGCGCCAATGCCGTGACCTTTGTAAAACCGGAAAGCGTGGTAGCAGACGATTTTTAACTTCGTAAAACTTTCTCACTGTTTTAGGAGATGTGAGAGATTTTAACGACACTCTATTGTAGCCCTTATGTCCCTTGACAAAGGGTTTGTTACAATTAATGCAATTATCCATGCTTAACTTTGACAAGTTAAAAATCGTCTGCTACCACGCTTTCCGGTTTTACAAAGGTCACGGCATTGGCGCATGCGCAGTTCATTTCGAAAAGAAACATGGAAGACAAATTGCAGATCGAAGCGGGAGCTGCTGGAAAAACTGGCTGAAATGCGATGAAATCGGCAGCGGATTTTGCGGGCAGTGTGTCACCGCTATTCGAAATGATACCATCTACCAAGAAATAATAGGTATGTGGCCGTAACTTGATTCTTTATACCATACGGAAAATAAAAGACAAATGTGGTAAGGAGTGGCTTGTAACCTAGTGACAATATAAGGTCAATATATAAACGTCATCACTAGGTTACATGTTGTAGCTAACCGCGCACGTGTTCGGAAAGAAATTCGTCCACTGGCAAACAACACAGGTCGGCTGTTAAGAGGGCCATCAATTCTGTTGTGTCCGACTTGAATTTGAATTATTCACTCAAAACGGAACAAAGGAATATTTTGAAGTATATGTGTGCCAAAAAGCAACAGAATTGATGGCCCTCCGAACAGCTGACATGTTGTTTACCAGTGGACGAATTTCTTTCCGAACACGTGCGCGGTTTGCATTTTGGGTAATCCTCGGCGAGAGTCTCGGGCTTCCGCAAAACAACATGTGCTCACGGAGTTGAGCAGGGAAGACGTTATGTTTGTACCGAGGAACAACAACAACCCCGAGTCACTTATTTTTTCCTAACCTGTGCCTTCGTGAGGAGTTTGTGTGTGTACAGTATTGAAGTTGATGGTATAAGGTACGTTTTAAATATCTATTTCTGTCGAATTACATGAAATGGAATGTTGTTGTTGCTCGCGCGCTATAGCTTGGTTTCTCCGACCCAATGGCGTGATCATCCCCTGGTCACGCCAACAAGGGCTAGATAACTTATTATGGCGTGAGCATCCCCTGGTCACGCCAACAAGGGTTACCCTGGACGGTAAACAGTAGGACCCAAGCTAGTCCAATACAATGGGTGACTGACAGCCTTTCTTTCGCCATGGTAGACAACATATTAAAGGAGGACGTATTCCAGTCCCACATGGCCTTGGACAAGACCCAAGCGTTGTTGTTGTTGCATCGTTTTCGAATCCTTCAAAATTTGGTTATATGTTTTCAAATCCAGCTTAGCTGCCGTCGGCTATAATGGGTGGTTCAAATTATACGGTCATCTACTTACTATCAGATTGCGTTCACCTTACCCAACATTTGAGGGTTTCACCTGTTCACTTTCAAAATCAACACTCTGTCGCGATTTCTCCGCTCTGACAAAATGGAAATGTACCAGTCATACTCAGAGTCGAGTTACCTCCCCCTTCATTTGAACAGACAAAACTAAACGATAAGTGAATTTTCCCAGCTGGTTGGTCCATCTCATTCAATATAGACACTACCGAAGGAGCAAACGCAGAGAAAAACCGCGAAGATATTGATGTTGTTGAGCAAGTAAGTAGTGAATAATATGAAGCCGTTCGTGATATTCTTGATAAATCCGGAACAGATTCAGTGGCGCTGTATCCAGTAGGAAGATGCTGCAGAAATAAAAGCATTATGGAGGCTTGGCTTTGCTCGGCGGATGGCCAGCTCTGCATCTCAGTTTTTCGTGTTTTCGTCATTTCGTTGAATGGTCACTGGCTGCGTCAGTGCTATTATATCAGTAGCTGCTGTGGCCTTTGCTGGTGTTATTGGGCGAGAATGCTATACGGCAAAGCTATGGGCGCCATTTTGTGCTATACATAAGCAAACCCATGGCATTTTCTCTTTGTTTCTCAAAAAAATATCTTTGACTACTGTTGTTGTTTCTAGTTTGTAATGGATTTAATCCTCCAGTTCATATATGTACTTAACCAAATCTACCAGGTTTATGTTGCTAAATAGTTCTGTACGGTACTTGTAATATAATATCAGGAATAATTTTCATCCCAATTGACCTGAAACGTGGTGAAGTTTTATCCCTTAGTCGCATGATGACACTACACCATGACAACTAAATGACAGGTGGAGATCATAAAACCCTTCCACCTCAAATTTTATTTACCAACATGAGATGCCTGGATTGGCAGCATAGGTCATTATAAGCCTGAAGTTTTGGTGTGTTTGGTTTATACATGCAGGACGTTGCACCTTGCGGCACCTGTTATGTGCATTAACGAATTAATGTCATGTTTAAGCATTGTTAGATTTCATGATAATTGAATTACATCTGCCTTGTAGATTAATGGATACACACATCATCACTTGATTGTGAGAGGGATAAAATGTCCTCAGGGTTTAGGTCCAGAATTGTTGACACTCAGTGTTATTTTTTTATGTAATTTTCATATCTAACTCGCCTCCCATATAGGTATGCAGGTGCCTATCTTTTCTCATGCTGCTTGTAAACATATGATTATTACTGTTCGCTTTGCACCCTTCCTAGTAGGATTTTTGGTGAGAGAATGGTGCAAAGAATATTAATCGTCCTAAATGCCAAAATCCTTCTCTTTCAGTGAGAAAATTCTAATTTGATTCATCACCAACCTCCAGCTCAGTTACACATTGGATAATAAAACAATATGACGGTAAATTAAATTTGAGATCGTCGCAGATACATGGATGATGTAGATGTGGATTTTGACATCCATTTAGGTTGATATTATTTCCACTACTTCTCTCAACAAAAATCATGCCAGAGAGTGCACAAAGCTAAAAGTAAGTTAGCCACAACTGTTACTATCAATAATGCCTGCGGTTGATAGTCACAGGTCGCGTTCGTTGATCGTCATGAAGTTTAACCCGCACTGTACTATAAATGATCATCCTGATGCTTCTTACCAGTTGTTTTCCTTCTCCTCCACGCTTGTCGCTTTTATAAATTTTTCCAGTGCTGATGATTAACTGTACACAAGCTGTTTTCACATCGACCCACACCTCGCCCATAGTATGGTAGATGCCATGTGTTGGTTTGGACCAATACGCATGCACAGTTGGACAGAAATACACAATATAGCATCTACTGTAATATCGGCAAGGCGGGGGTCGGTGTTAAAACGGCCGGTGTACAGTTAATCATCAGCGTTGAAAAAATTAATCTAAGCGACTGACGTGGAGGAGGAGTTGGCTTCCAGAAAATAACTGGTAAGGAGCATCAGGATGATCATTTATATGGTACAGGTTATACTCCATGACGATCAACGAACGCGACCTGTGACTATCAATCACAGGCATTATTGACAGGAACAGTTGTGGCTAATAGTGTGTGATAACTGGCATGGGAAAGATAGGACCTGCAAAGCTACGAGGAGGATTGTATGAAACTTAGCTTAGCTGTGGTCTATTTGGTTGATACCAGCATTAGTATACATGGTATATGGAGAATTTATGTAGACTGAAACTACTCATTACAGTTTTATACTATAGCGACAAGTCTTGTCATTGAGGTGAATCACTCATTTTCTGGGAGTCTTTTAAATCATTTGGTCATTCCCTTGTGATTTATTTCTCAGTGTTCGCAGTCATCTACCACTAACCATTGAGTAACATCTATGCCAGCTACCACTTCAAATTTCAAAATGCTATAATGTTTATACCCTCAAAGCTGACAGACCCCACCAAATTTCAAATTATGACATTCACCTGTCAACCCAGCGGATGTTATTTTGATACATGACCTGTTACTCGATGACTGGTGGTAGGGAGAGTAAACTGACTTGGTGTATTCTATATTGACAAGGTGATAATATATATGTCACACATTGTTTTGCTGGAATGTATTCCTCTATTTTTATATATAGAATGTACCACAGTAAAAAGACGGCTTGTGTCGCATACCATAAATAATAGACATGTTCTATTTTCTTGTTGTTTCTTGTATTGAATGACTATTAACCCTATACCTAGCCTGTCCCCCCGTCTTCCGTTGTTTTGTTTGCTCCTATCTTCAGAACAACACAAACTTGAGAGCTGACACTCCGTGACTTAGTAGTTTATCATATTGGGGTTATCATTCATGGTTATTTTAAACCTATTTACCCAGGCTCATGGATAAATAATTTCGTCAAAATAACTTTTTTTTCTGTGAAGAAAAGTAGGCATTTCACATCATTATTTGCTAAATTTATTATGCAATTTCTGCGAAGGAAACGCATAAATAAAAAAAGAAATATAAAATCTGACAGAAAAAACATCCAAATTGTGTGTGTCTTTTTTTAATTTACGTCACTGATGTTATCATGGATTCTTTTACATTTTCTAGTGGAGCTTGACCCAAAGATATAGTGTTGTAAGTTTCAGCACTTTAGTCTTATAATGAAGATATATAGTGCGGGGAGCACTTCCCACTCCCCAAATCGCCCAGGCCAGATAGGGTTAAAGGGTTGGTGGTATTTTGTTTTTTTTGATAACATACAGACTATATCTTGAGTTAAAGGAGTACTTACCTTATTTTTGATTGTGACTATATTCATTAGGAATCGTATTCCAAACTGTATTATATAAAACTTATGTTCATAGAATGCAAAATAAAAGAAATATTGAATATTTTGTTGCTCGCCACGGCGTGTACTGGGCACTGCCACTGCTTGACGATTTATACGCCCGCCCAAAAGACGGACGTATTATGTGATGGCAGTTTCAGTCCGTCTCCCATGTCCGGTCTATATCTGGGACAGTTTTCTATCTACAGTTCCCATTTTTGGTGAGTGGATACCCTGAGGGTAGACGATGTGTCGCGAACCAAAATGGAGGTCAAGGTCAAAGGTCACTGGCTTAAAAACCATGAAATCATTGAACAGTTAATGTCCGGTCTATTCCTGTGACCATTTTCTATCCCACAGTTGCAATTTTTGGTGAGTGGGTACAATAGGTCGAAACGATGTGTCGTGTATCGAAATTGAGGTTGGGTCATAGGTCAAAGGTCACTGGCCTAACAATCGGGAATTTATTGATCATCGAAAGTTTCCTATCTCCAGCTCCATCCAATTTTTGGTGAGTGGATACCGGGGGGAGGGATGGTTGTGTCAAAGGTCTGTGTGGCCTAAAAATCGGGAAATTATTGAAAATGGCTAATGTTTTGTGACCCCAAGTCGAAGAAATCATTAAAAAGATATTTTTTTTTGTGTCAGTAGATACATCAGGGGACAGGATGTGTCACATACCAAAATGTTGGTCAGGGTCAAAGGTCAAGGTCACTGTGACCCCAAATCCTGCAATTCTTAAAAATCATGATTTTTTGTTTGTAGATACATTAACTCTTTCACCGATGATTTTAAAAGTGACCTGCTGACGATCAATTCCCTGAGAACTGTTAAAATTGGTATATTTTGCCTTTGGAATGCAAGAAATTGTGTTTGCGTATGAGATTTGTAGAAACCCTGTCTCTACAATGCACACTCCATCGTTGCTTGCTCCAGTTTTATAGCAAAATTAATAAAATAGCGTACAAAATTAGATTTTATTGCAAGAGAATGTGCTGTCTCCGGCTAAATATAATATAATATATATAATTATATTATAATTTATCCTTGAAGATGACTGAAATTATTAGTCGAAACATTGTATCTTCACATATATATCCAAAATTCACTTGTTATTGTGGCGATATGCCGCGTGCCTGTGAAATGGATTGACTTAGCGAGCTGTTCCCAACTGGACTCAGTAGCTCAGTTGGTAGAGCAGTGGAACGGTATCCCCTAAGTCGTGAGTTCGATTCTCACCCGAGCCAGTATTTTCTGGCAGGGTGTTTCACAATGTAGGAATATAATTATATTATAATTTATCCCTGAAGATGACTGAAACTATTCGTCTATCCATCCATTAATATTTGTTGTCTGTGTAATATCCCCAGTTCCAAGGTATGGATTGGTACCAAACATTAGGTATACCTTGCTCGAGGGGCAAAAAGGTACCCTATTCATTTTGAGGTCAAAGGTCAAGGTCACAGTCCCCCAAAATTTAATCCACTTTAACTGACTATTGTTAGGTTGGACTATTCAGAGTTGTTTTCCCTACATGTATATGGCATTTGTCCTGTGGAGTTGTCTCCCCTGTTTGATACATGTATGAAACAGCTACATTCAGTTAAACTGTTGTGAAATAAAAACCATGCATTTACTATTTTAACTGAATCTGAACTTTATTAACCCAAGAACAAAGGCTCATCACTTTTTATACGCCCGCCCAAAAGACGGTCGTATTATGGGATGGCGGTTTCCGTCCGTCTGTCCGTCGTGCCGTCTGTCCGGTTCTCGTGTCCGGTCTATATCTGGGACAGTTTCCTATCCACAGCTCCAATTTTTGGTGAGTGGATACCCTACGGGGAGACGATGTGTCGCGTACCAAAATGAAGGTCGAGGTCACAGGTCAAAGGTCACTGGCCTAAAAAAACAGGAAATCACTGAAGTGTTCGTGTCCGGTCTATATCTGTGAACGTTTTCTATCCACAGTTGCAATTTTTTGTAAGTGGATACGCCAGGTGGAGACGATGTGTCGCGTACCAAAATTAAGGTCGAGGTCAGAGGTCAAAGGTCACTGTTGTCAAAAATCAGGAAATCATTGATCGTTGACAGTTTTCTATCTACAGTTCTAATTTTTGGTGAGTGGATGCCCTAGGGGGAACGATGTGTTGCATATTAAATGTAGGTCAAGGTCAGAGGTCAAAGGTCAGTGTGATCGAAAAATCAGGAAATCGTTAAAAATTTCTTATTTTTTGTGAGTGGATTCAATAGGCGGAAATGAAGTGATGCATACCAAAAATTAGGTCAAGGTCAAAGGTCACTGACCCCAAAATTAGGAAATTATTAAAAATAACATTTTTTGTGTCAGTAGATACATTAAGGAGACACAATGTGTCACATACCAAAATGTAGGTCAAGGTCAAAGGTCAAGGTCACTGTGACCCCAAGATCGTGAAATTGTTAAAAATCATGATTTTTTGTGTCCATTGAGAAATTGAGGGGAGACGGTTTGTCATGTACCAAAATTTAGGCCAAGGTCAAAGGTCAAGGTCGATGTGACCCCAAAATCAGGAAATCATTAAAAATCATGATTTTTTGTGTGCATTGATAGATTGAGGGAAGACGGATGTGTTGTGTACCAAAATTGAGGTCAAGGTCACTGACCCCAAAATCAAGAAATCATTAAGTCACATTTTCATATGCCTGTCGAAGACGAGGTCATGTAATGCGATGTTGCGTTCTGTCCATTCATCCATTAACATTTGTTTTCCATGCGATAGCTCTAGTTTCAAGGTATGGATTGGTACCAAACTTTTAGTATACCTTACTCGCATGACAAAGTGAAGCCATACATATGAGATCAATTTGTCAAAGGTCTAGGTCGCAGTCCCCCAAAACTGAATCAAGCTTAGCTGACTAAATGTGTTGGAATATTCAAAAGTCTTTCCCCTGCATTTATATGATATTGTCCTGTGGAGTTGTCTCTCATGTTTGAAACGCTTCATTTGGTTAAACTGTTGTGAAATAAAAACCATACATTTACTAATTTAACGGGGAAAGGAGTCCTTTATGAACTTCACACCTGTTTATTAAGTCAAGAACAAAGGTTTACTTCATCACTTTCTTCTTCCTTCATGAAAAATTCTCTCGTCTGAAAGGAATCCATTTGCAGGAAAACTACTATTTTCTTGTGTTTGACTATTGTCGATTTCAGTGTGGGATATGTGAGCTCTCAGCTCTTGCTTCAAGGTCAACCAGTTACCAAGAGTTAAGCTCATTTTAGTTTATCATTCAATGTAAGATGTGATATATGTTACATTCTCATAAGCAAAAAATTGTAGACCTTTCTCTGGATTGCTAGATCACTTGGAATCAAGGCTATTAAACAACCTTGAAATTTGAACCAATGTAATTCCAGATATACGGGCGTATATTGAAGCCCCTTGGGCTCTTGTTTCACATTTCTCTTCCTTCATCGATTTCATTGTGGGATATGTGAGTTCTTGTTTCAAGGTCACCTAGTTACCAACAGTTAAGCCCCTTTTAGTTTATCATTCACTATAGAGTGTCATAAATGTTACGTTCTCGTAAGCACAAAATCTTCGAACTTTCTCTGGATTGCTAGCTACCAATTGGGATCAAGGCAATTAAACAACCTTGAAATTTGGACCAATGTAATTTCAGATGTATGGGCGTATATTGAAGCCCCTTGGCCTCTTGTTTAGATGAGCAGAAGTGAGTGTATACGCGTCTAAAAACTTTACATGGTCATGGAGATTAAAGGTTGATCGTATTGGTCATGCTTATAATTTGCACGAGAAGGAACCCAGTCCACCGACGTTCTAGTTGATTTTAGTAGTTCAGATGTAATCATGAAAATGTACAGTTTACGAACTCAGAAGCATCGTTGTTCAACTCAAATCACTGGACAATTGCAGAGGATGCTCTTTTAGTTTAACGCTCGGCTTCAAATTTTGTGGAATTACCCCCGTAAGGTTTGCCACGCCAGTTTATTTTTCTCGAATTAAACTAGGACCCAGAGTAATTCAAATTTCCATAGTTGGAACATCCTTGGATCCAGCGTTAGCCGTGCCGTCCTGGATGCGACTTCATCAGTCACGTCATGCCACAGGCAACATGGCGGGCTCGCGTCAACCTCAAAGCAGAAACATGGCTTCACAAATTGTAATAAAAGTAATAGGTTATCACCCTCAATGACAGTAAAATAGTTGGTTCTATCTCTTAAAGAATCTAACCTTTATAATAGGAACCTATATAAAATAAGGTAAGTACTCCTCTAAGCTTCACCAGATCTTCTTGAAAGTTCACACACTTAGTTGTCTGTGTGGACTTGAAGAAGCCTATTGATTTTTTTAGGTCATTAGGTCGAGGTCAGTACATGAAAAATCATTTTTGAGGTATGCCCTAGTGATTTTCAGTTCACAGAAATGTTAAACATATGACTGCAAAGAGGTCAAATTATTTGGGATCAAAAGGTCAAAGATCAACTTCATGATAGCTGTGCTGTGATGCTTTAATGTCTTCAGACCATATGGACAAATACATGCGAGGTATTGGAGATTTTCTTTTGAGTCTGAATAGATATTTCAAAATGAAAATGCACAAATTACAGATACTTGGAGGAATTCTGTTTACAAAATTCATCGAATTTGAGGCTGATTACATCTTTAAGATATTTGGCTTGGTGACAAATTATTGGAAGCTGTTGTATCTGCCAGAAGAGAACTATGTATTTCTTCTTGCTATCATTCTATGAAATAGACAAGGGTAACTTAATTTGGTTTTGTAATCTTGCAACAGCTTCTCTTTTCAAGCGTGTGTATTGCATGTACAGTTACAGTAGAAAATGGAATATTTCAGACTTAAAATCCACATTGTAGAAGTATATTATGTACTACATGTAGTTTAAAAAAAGATCCAGGTCTTCATATCATACAAGGCACTGTCGGGGGCAGTTCAGGTATTACGTACGCCAAAAATTGGATTTCCTTACCTCCCTCCCCCTCTCATACGCAAAATTTAACCCAGCGTACATAGCAAAACATCCTGATTTTCATACCGCCCTAATTGCGTACATAATACTTGAATGACCCCTTGCCATATCTTTCATACAATAACCTGTATCTTGTATACAATAAACTTTTGTTTTCCACCTACAACACTTCCTGATTCCGTACTATGATTATATCAAGGTTGATGTACTGTACAGAAGTTGAAACTTATGTTGACATTTTTATGCACGAATAAAAATTATAGCCTTGAAAAAATGAAATAAACTAATATATTTGTTTTATTTTTTTCTGTATTTTTGTCTCCCTTTCAAAATTTCTAGATCAGAAATTGCCGTCCCTTGCAGCACAATCTCATTGGACACTCAATATATTTCCGAAAACATCAGTTGCGCTGTGTAATGGGAATTATTTGTTGATCTGACTCATTTCTTACGGTGGGAATTTCGAATATTACACACCTCTAATCAGAGTGTGCAAAAACATTGGATTTAAATGAGACTGGATTTAAATGAGACCAATAAGAAATCATTTGTCGAATCGGGTTCCTAGTTGAATGAACCCTAAGTCTTACAATACTCCTGGCTTTGTCCAACAGGGTTTCTAATTGAATGGAGCCACTTATGTTTCCTTGTAATTGCAGACAATTGATTATCTCAAACAATTTGTGTGTACATGTATCAGAAGTTTTGGCCTTACTGTCTGCCATCGATGTCACTGTTAAATGAATTCACTTAGCATGATTAAAGGTTCTACCAAATGGTCACCACACCCCATATTTTTTGATGCTAAGTTGTTGTAAGAGGTTGTATATGACAATTCATAGCGGTTTACTGTTTTTGGGAATGGTCGAATGTTAAAAACAACAAACGTGAAACCCTCCAATATCATGCCTGTTTGGAAATGGCGAAGGCCGTGACCTGCTGACCTATGACGTCGGAGTCTGATTATGATCGTTCATAGTGATTAATCGTAGCGTATGTTCAGGGTGTGAAATAGGAAATCAAATTTTAGTTGCCCATGGGCAAGTACCGGCAACCACCATGTATATCCAAATGCATTGCAATTCAAGAAGAATTTGGTTGCCCAAAGGAAATTTCGGCTGCCCCGGGCAACCGGGCAAAGGGCTATTTCGCATCCTGATGTTGTAGGTGACATTTCCATTGTAACACCAACAACGTCACAAACCTGAAATGTAATACATTTGTCGACGTCGTGATGATGTCATCATACCCAATTGTTGTGCAACATACGTCACAATAGGACACAACCGACAAGTCAATATTATATGACGTGATTGTAATCAGACTCTGACGTCACGGGTCAAAGGCTTTGGCTCCAATACATTTTTTACCACATCTGTTTTATTGTGTTTAAATATCCAGTTTAATGTCTTTTTTCGTTGAAAAAAATATCCAGTTGTACATTACTTCGGAGCACATTTGAAAGTGGGGGGTTGAACTCTATATCGGCCATGTTAAATGCTGGACTGGTGCTATCTAAGATAGGACTTATAACATTGCAGTCTCGAAAAGTGGGGTGGCCCCCCCGGTTCCGCAGCCCCTGTAGAGTAATTGAATGTTAATTAATAGGACCCTCAGGCATTGAATTTTAGTTAATTGAATGATTGAATGTTAATCAATAGAGCAGGGGCCTCGGAGCACATTTGGAAGTAGGGGGGCTGAACTCTATATCGGCCATGTTAAATGCTGGACTGGTGCTATCTAAGATAGGACTTATAACATTGCAGTCTCGAAAAGCCCCCCCCCCGGTTTCGCGGCCCCTGCAGAGTAATTGAATGTTAATTAATAGGTCCCTAGTGGTTGAATGTTAATCAATAGAGTGAATGAATGTTAATTAATAGACTGATTTAATGTTAATTAATAGAGTTGAATATTACTTAATAGAGTGACTGAATGTTAAAAGTGCATACAAAGTTTGAAATATATGTATTAAGGCAGTGTGACGTCACTGGACCTAAATATGATTGCAACAGACCACCATAAAATACCATACTTTAATTGCAGTTTACTCTGTGTAATAAAATCGTAAAAAATTAAAATAAATATTTTTTGACACTGTTCGCAATGGTCTTTCATTTGATGGAAACTTTACTTGAGGGTTTACGATCACTTTAACTTTCAAACAGCATTTACTGTACACAACCTGAGGTTGGGGGAGGGGGAGTAGAGGCAGGTAAAGACGACCTATTTTTCAAAATCGCACTCCTCTGCATGAATTCACATGTAAAGTGTTTTATATTTTCAGAAGATGAAATGCCATGTCATCCGTTGCGTATGCAGGAATAGATGGATATCTCAACTTCAATATCCCAAAGGTTAAAAGGAAACTAACGAAAGGTGAGCTATAGGTATCATTTTTATGCCCATTTTACCTTCTTGTTCTGGTTTTCATCATTCCATCTGTAAATTGCGTTTCGTTGCACGTCATATTGAGTTGAGCCTATTAACGGGTTACCTTATTTCTTCTAATTTTTAGACTTCGAAGCAGAAGAAAAAACTTCGTGAAAATAATTAGAAGAAATAGGGAGAGAGAACTAGCTCTCAAAAATGGAGGTTTTAAAAGGTTGTTTTTGCTCAATAAGGTATATGCATGTATCAAACTAAAAGACATCTGCCATAGGTGACCATGGACATCATCGCAACAGATGGTTTAAGAAATCGGATGGTATAAAAAAAGCAACAACAACAAATTGTCTATCTATAATTTGTATAATAGTAGATGACTGACTTTGTTCTCTATTAAAAATTGGACCACACATTGGAAAATCACTGTTGCAACATTTAACAATATGTACGCCAAGTCACCTAATGCTATCCGAGTGTTGTGATGAAGAAATCAATAGTTAGTAAACAAAAACAACATTTTTTACCTCCATGGTAGAGAGGCAGTTCTCTCTCACTCAATTCTAAGATAAAAAAGGTCAAAAACGGTCATGGTAACCCGAGAGCAATACCATAAATTGGTTCAAACTTTGACCAAACCCAGAAAGGTCATGATGTGATGAAGACTATTCAGGAAGCCTATTAATAATACGGCTGGTCTTCATATGAGCGGATTCGCTCTCTGCCATGGCTCGGCTTTTTCAGTCAAACCATATGACGGGATGATGGGTAGCTAGAAAATATTTTCACTGTTGCTTCATTGACAGATGTTGCCCTTGTGAATCCGAAAATTTATCTTTTATTATCCACGGATGTAAAGTTGAGGTGTGGTAGTGACAAAATATTTTGTGTCAACGCTTTACTGATCTTCACGCAACTTTCCAGGTATATAACCTATATGGATCCTACAGATCATTTCAGAGTATGGTAATCCCTCTCATAATTCAATCCACCTATCAAAATTCAATCGTCCCAAATTTGGGGACAAAATTTGATCAACGGTTCTTATAAATTTGATCACCCTCTAAAATCATTGAAATAAAGAAGAAATAGGGGATAAAATGCATGATTTTGAACCATTTTGTCAACTTCCTGTTCTAATAAATTTGATCACTCATGATTTTATAGTAGAAAATTTCACTTCCTTTGATTGAATTATTAGAGGGATAACTGACTGTAGATATGTCGGCCACAAATAATCTTGGTGAAAATTTTGGTTCACAGATAATTTGACGTCCCTTGACCTAAATAGTCGAGATGCCAAGGAGATCCTGTCAACAGTGGAGCGGTCCTATTTACAGGCCACATATAAAGGGCAGTGGAAGTTGGTGTCAGTGGACATCGTGGTCAATAAAGCCTTGGAGGAGCAGTATCGGTAACTTAATGTTTTTGCACATTTAAGGATTCCTTTCCCAAAACATTCAACACAATATTTGAAATCACCACGGTGGCACAGAGCTAGGCAATATTTGATACACCACCATTGGATAGTTCTATCATCTGTATGCAAGTATTTTTTGATGCCAGCAGGTCTTTAGAATGCATTAAGAGAAAGTCTGTTAGCTGAACAGCTGGCTGACATTTTTTGTTGCGGGGAACCCTATATTATGTCAGGGCATTAGATTACCCCCTTCATACATCGTTGAACGTTGTGCTCAAATTAGGATGCACCCGAATTAGAGAGCAAAAAAAATAAAAAAATGTCTTGCATTGATAATCAATTTGCAGTTATTTGCTCATGGAGATTTCTCATCAATTAGGCGTAATATTTGAGTCAAAGCTGACTTATTTTTGTCAGAATTTTTTTTGTCATTAATTTGGGCCATTTCCTTGCCTAAAATTTTTTTTCGAGCCATATAGACTAATTTGTACCCAAAAGCCCTGTATGTATGTTTATGATAGCCCAGTTTGCCGATTTTGAAATAACAATTGAAGGTTTGTGTTTGTCTTTTGTGCACAGACAGAGGCGGTTAGAGCTGAAGGATGAAGGACGTCACTCCAAAGAGTTGGCCGATCAGTTTGCTTTCCTCTCCTGCAAAGATCCATTGCTGGCCTCATCAGTGGCCAAAAATGGCCTCCAAATCAAAGAGCACCAGGACAAGATACTTAACTCCCTTGGTGAGTTTGGCTTTTCAACACAGTCACTTTAATCGTTCTCAAAACAATAAATCGACCAACCTTGACCACGAAGCTCATGCTACCATTAGGCCATCCACACTTGATTCCTTGTATTTGTCAGCTGCCCGCACTTCATTTACCTGCCACCCGTTTAATTATTGTCCCCCGCCACATTTGTTGGGGGGGGGGGGGACTTAGAAACACCAGGCGTTCCTTATTCCATTACACATTTCTTGTCTGATCAATAACTCGAGAACCATTGAACCTCAAACTTGCAGAGTGTCTTGACATCGGTTTTCATCGGTAATTTTCATTACCTGCATAATCCAAGATGGCCGCAATCAGCCATCTTGGATTTCAGCAGTTGTTGTCACAGCGAAACAGCTCACCAATTACCAGTATACGAGTTGTCAGAGCATTTCCATCATAGCTCTCTAGATTTGTATCTAATACCGCTTATGCCGGTGCTAGGGGCCGTGTGGTCATATCATCCAAGTTGCCACATGAACAGGTACAATAAAAGCGTACCTGAGATACAACACATACCACGAATCGTTAGATTCTTGGTATGTACTTTAGAATAGGTTAACCAGAGGACTATTCTGTGAAGTCATGTGATGCAGTCAGTATGTCGGCACCTCTTCCCACTTCCCTTATTTGTGTTGTAATTTACACATTTCTTGTCTGACTAATAACTCGAGAACAATTGAACCAATTGACTTCAGACTTGGAAAGTTTCTTGACATCGGTGAGAGGACGGTTGGGATTGCTTTTCAGTTTTCAGTGCTTTCTTACTTTTGTATCTTCTACACTCGATTGTGATACAATTTATGTTTTGTCAGATTCTGTGACTCAGTGTTTCATTTCTGCTATCTTTTTTAGTGCTAAAATGTACCTTACATAAATTGATTTTTGAATTTTTTTTTCCGACTTGGAAGTTCTCAATATTGGACTGATTGCTTTGACCTTGTAGGTAATAGTAGGTGTGGTGTTAGCCTGTGGAGACACGCTGATGTACAGTTGGGATTTGCGGAGACCTATCCAGCGGTCACCACCTGTAAACTGATTGTGTTCAAGGTAAGAATAACTTCTCATCCATGGGCGGCGGAACCGCCCCGACCATGGTCGGGGCAATAATTCCAGGACCGCTGATTACCGTCTACTAGAGTCGGAAATATATACCTACACCTTTTCAGAGCAAACTGAACCAAAATTCGTACCGTATGTATTGTATTTGGGTCTAACAGCGCCATTGAATGTACACTTATTAAATGTCCAGATGGCGCTACTGACCTGTAATATTTAACTGTCAGCAGCGCCATCTGTACATTTTAAGTGTATAGTCGAATAAATCTATAGGCCAATATAATCATCATTTAGTCTTGGAATCTCGTTGATAAATCTTGGGCGTTATCTTCTCTCCAGCGTTCACGATCGCTTTCCTGGACGTTGCAGTGTTTCGTAGAAATTTTTATACTTCTGTTCACAGTCTGATCTTTTTCTTCTGTCTTCTGACAATGTCAATTCTGAAATATTTTTCTCAATCTCCTCAACCCTCTGTCGGCGGTGATGACGGGAATCTTTTAGTGGACAGGGTTCGCACGGCTCCTGGAAACTCCTTAAAACTCCTGGAATTTAATTCTAGTGTTGGAAAGTCCTGGAATGTCCTAAAAAATAAAGTGATAGTCCTGGAAACTCCTTAATTTTAATCAAATCACACGAATCGAACGTTTTTGCCTGGTCAAATGTTATGATATACGTTGAAACTCCGTAAACTGTAATCAAATCAATCGAAACTATCATTGTTCATGTTGGGTGACCGGTCGTCGAACATTCATTGTCGTGACAGGTGCGCGACTTGCCGTAAAGGGAAACTGAATAAAGGGAGACTACTCACTGAGTTCGTTTGCGACATCAATGGTTAAGAGTTGTACTCGCCGTAAAGTGGTCTTCAATCACTTTTGCTAGAATTCCCGCTCAGAATTTGTTTACCGTCAATGTTGACACGCTTCGGTGAACTTTTGAACCTTGACTATGCCCCCTGGAAAATGTGTCTTCAACGAGCGCTGGCTCAGTTAACCAAATTACACCGCCTGGTTGGAACGGGGTGCAGATAAGTCCAACGCGAGGTGTAAAGTTTGTCAAAAAACGTTTGATATTTCCAATATGGGGGAGCCTGCCATTCGTAGTCACGCCAAGGGTGTTAAACACAAACAGTTACTTGAACAGAGAAAATCAGCAACTGGATTCACCATTCGAGATTTCTTTAACGAAAGTGTTTTATAAAGGAACATGATCTTACGTAGTAGTTTCAAAACCATGCTTGAATAATCCGTGAAAAAGTCCTGGAAACTCCTGGAATTGCAATAAAATTATACCTGGAAATTTGAAATTATTGACCTGGAAAACTCCTGGAAAACTCCTGGAATTTTGTTTTAGTGTAAGTGTATGAACCCTGAGTGGAACCTGATTTTCAGTGATAAATAGACTTTATAAATGTTTTATTTGAACCCACATTTTCAACATTTTATCGAGCATTAGTATGGTAGTTTATGTGCCGGAAATAGCTCAGAATGCATCTCCTGCAGTCTAGGACCCCGGAGCTTCCGGGGCCTAGGCGGCCCCTGGACCCTCGCCTAATTGTGCTGTGATCGTTGGTCGGGGCAATCTTAAATTGCTTCTGCCGCCCCTGTCATCACTGGTTTTCACCATCCTCGTCACCAGGGTTTCATGAGGGGCCGAGGGGCGGCAAATTTTCGGTGACTACTGCTACCAAAACCACCGCCTACTCATCTACTAATACTTTTAAGTCTGTCTATTTTAATTAGTCATTTACCATGTTTACTTTGGAGATTGTGAAAAATCTATACTTTTCTCTGCTTAAATTTTGTTTTCTGCTTTAGTGTGTAGCAAACTGAATTCCACAAATTGACCGCAATTACTCTGTGATATTTATTACTCTTGAAATAGCTTTGTAATTCTCTGCAGTACGGTTGTTTCATGTACCGAGGCCCAGTTACATAGGGAAACGTCATAATGTAATCGTGCTCGAGTTGAAAATTGTCATTGATGCCATATATAAAATAATATCAGGCGGTCCATGGGGGTGTCACTTTTATCCCATGCCTAGGCATTGCTGAATGATAAACCGCACACATATCTATAAGGCCATTGCCACTTGATTGGTTGTTTAGCATGACTTTGATTTATTAAATACATAAGCTAGATGCTATAATTATTTATTATTTATTATTAAAAACTAATTGTGTACAAATATGAAGAAATAAGTAAGTTTTTCTCCTGAAAATGAAAATCCCTCATCTATTTTAATTATTTGCCCTCAAAATATAGATGAGGGCTGGTCATGCTAAACAACCAATCAAGTGACAATGGCCAGACCGTATAGGGCATTATTGACCTTTGTGCCAGTGAACACGAATTCATTATGTCTCCCTATGTAATTGAGCCCCGGTACAAGAAACAAAAGTACTGGAGTTTTATATGGAGAGAATTGCAAAGTTATTTCAAGCTTGATATATTATCAATATCACAGAGTAATGGAAGTCATTTCTGTTTGTTATACATGCAGCAAAAGAACAAAATTATGCAGAGTTAACTATTGATTGTTGACAAGCTCCAAAGTACTGGAGACAGACTTTAGTATCAGTATCGCATAGAATTTTATTCTCAAATATTCTGGTCCCTGAGTAGTACAATTCTTAATCCATTTGCGCCATACTTCTCACTGGTACTTCACTAGTGCAAGAATTTATTTACTAAACCGTAGAAATTTATAACAGTACTCAACTCCGAGAATCTGGTCTGCTGGGTTTCAGTGGTAGTACTAACTGTTTTGTATCTGATTGTCACCATTTGTGTTCACAGGTGATGCTTGGAAAATGTAAATCTGTACAAGGCTGTTACGGAACAGAAACTGTGATAGAACCAACCCCTAACTATGACTGCCACATCTGTGCTATTGGTGCCAAACCTCAGGACCCTTTCTTCCCGAGGCTCATGCGATCACAGGTACCATTCTGAACAATCACAAACTGACTGTTTCGCCTCTCCGCCTGGACTGATCTAATATTTTGTATGTAGGTTTATTCTGAATGTCAGTCTGATTTTTCTGTTAAGTACTCTTCAGGGGTTCCCCTAAATCCACTCTTATTGCAGAACTTTTAGACATTGCTGCCTGGGACTATGTTCCCATATTCTGTAATAATGGGGAATAACTCATACAAAGAGAAAGTAACTCTTGGACAGATGAACAGGAATGTTTAGATTAGAACAGTTGTAGATCTTATTTGCACCAAGTTTGCATTTGTCTCAGTCTGCACCAACTCAGTCTGGAATAAATCCTGGGAAATCACTTAAGAGAGATTGGGGTACACTGGAACATTTTTCACCTTTTTGCAAAAATCTCTGTTATTATTGTCATGTAGTGTATTCTTCTACACTGTCGTTATAACTTATATTCAGTATTACATAGTCATACAAAAAATTCTGAAATATCTGTTACGTTTTTCTCCAGAATTCGTTTTTAAAAGCATAAACTGGGGTGCGATGGGACAATAATAAAACTACATGTTATATCAAGTATATGATGTGTTTCATAGAAGTTTAGAAGATTCAACAGCGATGGTTAAGTTAGTTGCTATTTTAGACTCCTGCTTTACGTAAAATATTTCCCAGGGGACAAATTTGAGGAAAAAATATTTTACATGATTTTCATTCCAACGAAAGCAATTGACTTTGAAAGTGTTAGTAAAACTCATCAAATTTGATAGGGTTATCAATTAATATCATCTAAGAAACAAAATAATGCATTTTAGGATGAAAAAAAATTGTTCCAGTCCGCTCCAGGTGCATGATATTTTCCATTTTATGAAAAAATCTAATACATACACCTGAGATAATAAATCCAGATAATTTAAATTGTACCTTTGTCCACCCTTTCTCAGTAGTAACAAAACAGCAATGAAGCACTGCTGAAAACTTGGTAGGCCTATAACAAAATATCCTCCTCAGTCCTCAAAATTTACTTGAACTGCTCAAAAACAAATTTTTTGTTCTTAATTTTTTTTCACTGATAATTTTATTTGGAATTAATGTGTTTTATGGGGGTGGTAGCTTTCTGCTGATAATATTGTAATGTACTTCCTGTACTTACAAAGGAGCTAGACGGCTGGTCCCACTGTACCCCAATCTACCCTTCTGGATAAAAAGCTAAAAGTTAAAACTAATGCTTTGGTTTCCATACATGCTCCAACTGTCACTTTTGATGTAGCTATGACGTCTGATGGTCCTCTCACTATTTTGGACTAGGTCTAATCCTGTACAAATGTTCCAGATGTTGAAATTTAGTACATGTGTTTCAAATTTATTTTTTAGGTTTACTTTTATGAGTACACAGATGAAGCTCTGCCTGCAGAATATCCCCGCCAGTGCCTGCCATATGCTATACTGACGTACGAGCGACCCAAGTCCTTGGCTCCAAAAGAGCCTATCCCTCGCCCAGTACACAGGGCTAACAGCCGGGGCACTGAGCAGCATGCTGACAAAAAATACTCTTTCAGTGCTACAATTCCGCAGGAAATACCATCTGCTAGGACGCTACTACCTCCAGATTCCCAGCGCTGGGATCCGAACGCATCAGCATCCAATCCTCATCAGCCTGTTTTACAGGATGGTCAGATACTGCCAGATACAACTTATCCGCAAAGTAACAATGTGCATCCAGGGGAAACGCCAGCCGTTACTGATGGCCAGCCAGTTTATCAATCTCAACAGAATGTGTGGTCACAGGGGAAGGTTATCCCCGAAGGTGCTGGTTGCACTGGAGATGGGACCCAGTCAGTCTATCAGTACAAGGCACCCCTCCTTCCAGACCCTCCTCTGTCTGCGAGATTTACACCTGTGAGGGCCAATCCTGATTGTTCTTCAGTGTCAGGTGGTGTGCAGGCCATGGAAGACCCACGGACTGCAAGGTTCAGAGCTTTACATCCCAATGAAAATACAACAAACTATTCTCGTCAGCTCTCTAATGCCAATGAACCTCAGGTATCCAACAATTACGGTCAAAGTGCTTACTCGGGTAACGAATGGAATCCCGTCATCGCAACTCCGCAAACTTCCAATAGTCAGCCTCAGAACAGGGTAGATGGTTACAACTGCCCCATTCAGATGGCTTCTTCGCACATACCCGGCCCTTCAACGACACTGCCATCTAATGAGGCCGCTAGTCAGATGTTGTCTAATGTGGATGTGGACAAAATTCAGTTATCCCTCACAGATACACAGGTTCAGCTGATGAAGCAAGTACGCGATCTTGTATCTCAGCAAAGCTCAGACGAGTCTAGCCCGATGAAAAACCTGGGACAGGATACGTCAAACACCGGGCAAATGCCATCGTCGGGTGACGGCTCCAATTCAAATATACTTGTGTGGGGTAAAAAGACCGTTTCGAATTCAGTAAAGAGAACTATATCTTTAGACTCGTATAAACGTTTCCGACGGGTGAAGAAACCGACATCGATATTAGTAAATGCCCAGCCCAATGAGCAGCAGGACATTAGTGCAGAAACTAGAACAAATAACTCAACTGGACAGCCAATGCATTCAGAGCCACTGAATGCAAATAGGGATCAAACTTTTCTGGTTGGACCGCTGGTGTCAATGGCATTGTCGGCTACTACACAACAATCTTGTTCATTGGCTCGAACTGATGGGGTCCAAACTCATGAGCAATCTCTAAACATGGCTGACAGACCTGTTTTGGCAGTTAGTGAATATGTGACAGTGTCAGATGAACAAAGGATGCAAACTGCCAGTCATCATGCTGGATCATCCAACTGGGAAACCAGAGAAGACAGTTCATCCCACAAAAACACAGCTCGTGGAACCATGAGGAATAATTTGGTCCATGGTGAGGAATCTCTGAATGGTAAGGAATGGGAATATAGGCTTAGCTGGTCTCCAGGCATTGTGTTGGTCCTATTGCTCACCAGAAAGGTCTTCAAAAAATGTTGGTGAATGGTCGACTGAGTTTAAATGGGGAATGTGCAAAATGCTTATTCTGCACAAAGAGTATTCTTTTAAGTTTTTATTTTCTCATGAATAACTAGATCTGGCATACCGTATTTTGCGTAACCATTTGTGACTACTTGAAATCCGGTGTTGTTTCTTCCTCAATGGATAACTGTTATTGTCGGCGTGTGCCACTTTCAGCTATCATAGTGGCACACCATTCGCTATCGAGGTGATTGGGAGCTTCTATATAAACCTATTCCATACTAATTAAGAAGAGACCGGCTTTGGGGATATTTGGTAAAGAGTAATTGATTTCATGCAATTCCATTGGTTTAAAGGAGAAGAAAACATGTGACTGATGTATATACTGAACTATCTCCCCCGTATCCAAAAATGTACAGTGTATGCAAATATTTTTTTGCGATTTTTTTTTCTACTCGATTAAATCGGCGTTCAACCTGCGCATCATTGTCTCTCAAGTGTGCCGCCATTTTGGCTCGGGTCGTCTGCGTGTGACCTCACCCGGGCCGCGCCTCTCTCTAGTGGCCACATTATCCAATATGGCCACCAGATGGCATCTTGGATTTCTCGATGAAACATTGTTATCGCGATTTCTCAGGAAGTACTGCATGGATCTTTCTCAAATTTGGTACACAGGTCAGGGATTCCGCTAGGGTCTATTTGGGTCCGTTGACGGACCCATTCCCCCCACTGAATGAAATAAAAATTCCCCTTTTGGTCTGCTTGTTATGAAGTAAAATGGTAGCTAAAGGTTTAAAATGTTACTTTATATCCCTCTAAGTCTTCCCTTCGTGAATATCAATGAAAACACATGTGGAAATTCACATTTGAAAAGACGGCAATTGCCGGAATTAGGACAATGACCTGACGGTTCTCTGAAGCACGTGGAAAATTTCCCGCTTCCCGAGGTATGATAGCACTCCATTTTCAGCTAACATTCTGCGACTACAGTCTGTCCATCCAGCCAGATTTCTGCTCTTCCAGCGCAGGCCACGGAAATGAAAGTAGAAGCTCTGGAAGGTCAAGTTAACAACTGTCACCATTCGGGTATATTATTAGATCATCTGAGGGCATAATTTTATTTGCCATGATGTTTTTCAGCTCTCACTATCAAAATCTGTTCATGTGGTGCTCTCCACCACGTCCCACCACGTCCGCGTATCGACCCGGTTAGCGATCGTCCCGGAAGATTTCTGCTTCCAAGTTCAAATTATCGCGGTAATACATACGTAGCAAAGAGTGTAAATAGACTTTAAACAGACGTTCCTGCTGTTAATCTTTATTATAAAATCCATCTCTAGACGCTCTCTCAGGCCATCAATTTAAACGGCAATTATCAAAAATCTTCTGCCGCCGCGAGGGGGGAGACCCCCCATCTCGGACTCATTCCCCCTTCGGTCGCTACGCTCCCTCAGACTTGGTCGCTTCGCTCCCTCGTATTTGCGGACCCAGATTTTTTTTTCTGGCGGAATCCCTGCAGGTTCCACTTGGGGTCTAGTTGTACAAGATACCTTTTTCAGTCCGATTGGAAAATCCAATATGGCCACTAGGTGGCCATCTTGGATTTCCACATGAAACATTGTTATCGCGATTTCTCAGGAACTACTGCATGGATCTTTCTCAGATTTGGTACACAGGTTCCCCTTGTGGTCTAGTTGTGCAAGATACCTTTTCTGCTCTGATTTGAAAATCCAATATGGCCACCAGGCGACCATCTTGGATTTCCCTATGAAAATTTATCGTGATTTCTCTTGAAGGAAGTACTGCATGGATCTTTCTCAAATTTGGTACACAGGTTCCCCTTGGGGTCTAGTTGTGCAAGATACCTTTTGTGATCTGATTCGAAAATCCAATATAGCCACCAGACAGCCAACTTGGATTTCCCCATGAAACTTCATCACAGAACTACTGCATTGATCTTTCTCAAATTTGATACACAGGTTCCCCTTGGAGTCTAGTTGTGCAAGATACCTTTTCTGGTCCGTTCCGAAAATCCAATATGGCCACCAGTTGACCATCTTGAATTTCCTCATGAAACTGTAATCATGAAATCTCAGGAAATTACTGCATGGATCATTTAGAGTTCAGGGGGGACAACACAAGTTAGAAACTCATCTATTGCAGTTCTTTAGTAAAAATTTCTTAAGCTACTTTCTCCAGGTACAGCCAGATGAGCTACAGTGCCGTGGCACTATCTTTTGTGAGTCAGGCCTTGTTTTTCGTCAGAATTCATGGGAATCCAGATCGATTCTCCAAACACAGCTCCACAGGAATTCACGGGAATCCAGTGCTATCATTTCTATACAGATTGATACAATTTTACAGGAATCTGGTGTAATTGCCAATATTTGTTAAACACCCTGTGAATGGTGTAATCCAGGAGGTGCATGATAGTCCTAAGTGTATGGAATATAACGCTACAGATGCTGGTCGACAATTGGTTGAATTGTATTCACTGTAGCATTTTTATATAGTATACAGGATAGAGAAAAATTAAAGAGATAGCAAAGCAACCCTATTAACGAACCAAAACTCATACCGGTCAGCCAGGCATCAAGATGCACCACCCGCTGCTATCGGGACAAGTTATAATATTGTAATATATATACTGCAAACCCGGGATTGAATGATATCATGTGTGGCAGTTTAGCACTAATTAAAAGTTCATTTGTTACAATCTCATACCACTGAAACATTCACTAGTGAGCACCAATTTACCGTCAATTTTCAAAAAAAATGCTGCGCTCCGAGGGGGGATACCCCCCTCTCAGACTCTTCCCCCTGTCAAGCCCCCTGTAACTTGAAAACTTGCTTACGCCCTTGGACCTACATGTGTATTTGGCACTGAGCCTAATATTGTTTCATGGGAGACAATTGCTACCCGAAATTTGAACAGTGCTGGAGGTTACTTCTCTTGAATGAAAAGCACCACCTGGGCCTACCATGCAATAAAAATGGTGACGTCATTGCACATTTGCATTTTGGTGATCTCTAGTACATGTTCTGTTTTTTTTTTTTGCAGATAAAGGACCAGACGCCAAGACAGACACATCTGATGCAAGGTCTCTGGCTTTACCAAACAGAGACCCTCGCATTCTGAAATCCCAGCCCTGTAGTCGACCAGGCTCGCCATGCTCATTAGTATCTGTAAGCTCTGAGTGCTCTGTCACCTCCAGCCTCATTGGTGGGCCTGCGTTCAGCCCGGCATCAGCTGATCATGTCCTCAATTCCACAACGAAGAAGAAGAAAAAGGTTAACCGTGACATGATGGGATACAAGAAACGGAGGAAACGTAAAGGCAAGAAAGCTCAAACGAAGTCAACAAAAGCTAAATCAAGCCCAATTAAACTGTCTCCAGCACTAGACGATGGTGATAAGTGTGCCGAATCTAAAAACAGCATGATACAAGATTCTAGTAACCCCTCAGATATTCAGGATGTAGGTAATATCTTGGTGGATATGCCAGATGACACCGAGATAGACTACACAGACTTCAGTTTTGACCATCCTCAACAGTTTGAAATCTCGATACCTGATGATCTAAAATCTCCTCTGAAGGAAATGAGAACTGACGGACCTGTTCAAAAATCTCCTCCCATTGAAGTGGTATTAATTCTGGATGAATTTGGTCCTACTGAAACCTCCCCTACCAAGGAAGCGCAGCCTAGTCTACACAGTCCAGAGGAAAAACATCTGAAATTAGAAGATTTTGGCCTCCAGCATTGGTCACGTGCCCTGACTGATTCAAGATTTCAGCCATTTGTGTTGTGCAAGTCACTGCCAGAGGTGAATTATTATCCAGAGGTGAATTATTATGCTTCATTTGTGTGTTAAAGGTGAAATGCAAAGGTTTTTAGATTCTCCTCTTTACATTTTATATAGGTTGAATAATGATAGAAATACCAGTCTATCTAATTCACTTAGTTAAATTTGAATCATTTTGTCTGCTAGAATCTTTATTAAAGTTGGTACTCCAAGCACAGCTGAATTCAGATTTGCAAAACGTCATCGCTTATCTTTCCTTGATTGTGACGTCACGTCAGACCAGCCGCCCGGAGACTGAACGTTACAAGTATTGACGCTCGGCCAGGTGGTCTGATGTGACGTCACAAAACAGCGCCAAACAAGAGCAGATAAGCGACGCGGATTTCATTTCTCAAATTGACCGGACTTGAGATGCCAACTTTGAAGCACTTTTCAAAAGCTAACAGGAGACAAAATACTTCAAATAAAACCAAACGAAATACATAGGCTGATATTTCCATCATTAACTAGCCCACGAAGAATATATAAATGAAAATTAGAAAACCTTTGCATTTCACCTTAAATAAACAAGCATGAACATTTTTATACACCCATCGATAGACGCGGTCGTATATTGCGATCACTATTTCCGTCATTCCGCCTGTCCATCTGTAAACATTTTTTGCTTGTCCGTGCGATATCTCTAGTTCCATGTCATGGATGGGTACCAAAATTAGGGTAGGCTATACATTAACCATGGGTCAAAGAGTTCAAAGAGTTTAAGGTGAAAGTCACTGTGATAGAAAAATACAGTACACGTAAATCATTTAAAATTTTGTTTATGCTGCATGTTCAGTTCAGACTCTATGTGGATTGTGATGGCACCCTTTTGCCAATTTTGTTTAAGGGTGTTTTCTGCATTGTCCGTCTGTCGTGGGTGGTTGGAGGTTCCTGTTGCTTCAATGCATTTTGCTGAGAAGCAACAGGAACTTGATAATGTGATGTCTAGCACTGTAATATCACTTGTCTTTGTTGCACCATGTAAGCGTCCTGTCTGTGTCTTACAAGTGCGCTGTCCTTAGTGTTTTATAGGGTGGATGGAGGGTGTCCGGTTCCATGCTGCTTCAAAGATTTCTTCTTTGAAGTAGCAGGAACACAACTGGGCTGGGTGGTGCTTACATGTAGTTGGTTCGTCGTGATATAGCTGGAATATTGTTGAAAGCGACGTTAAATTCTATTCACCCATCACTCAATCACCCTTGTCCGTCTGTCATGTCGCTTGTTGAAACATCTATTGGAGGGTTATAGCCAGGGTTTCTAAATTCATATAGCATATATATGTAACTGGCAATGGGCCAGAAGCCCAGTGAAGATGACTGACCTTGATCTATTCAAAATTTCAGTATTGGTGCTACAGTTTGAACAATTGCATCCAGGCTCTCCAAATTCATACTACATATACAACTGGTGATTAATTAGAAGCCTATTGAAGTTGACCGACCTTGACCTATTATTCTCATCAAGGTCAAATTCTGGTTAGCACAGTTTGTTTAAAGTGTTATAGTTTGGCATGCACATGTTTTGGGTTTGGGAGGGGGGAGGGGGGCAGTAGTGTTATATTGCCCATCTGCATTAACAATAATACAATCTTTTTTTTTTTTTCATCCACAGTTTCTTGCTGGAAATGAGGAGTCTCCTGCTAGTCCGGCTGATGATTTGGCTGATGATAATCTAAATGGCAATCATGAAGGCTTTGTCGCCTCTGCTGCAACCCCGGAAGATGGTGATACATCAACCCCGGAAGATGGTGATACATCAACCGTCACGGTCAGTTTACTCAATGACGGATGTGTTGTTGTTGATCCTGGTGAAGGTGATACAATGACAATGGCAGAGCCTGAACATTTACAGGCTCAGACTGAATCTCATTCTAGTATTGTCGATGATATCTCATCTACTACCAGAAGTCCTCGTCGTGTTCAGAATGATGCTATATTCGTTTGGGGAACGAAATCAGTGTTGTGGCCAGAGTACATTGGTAGCCAGAATGATGACAGTCAGTCTGACTCGACCATAGTGGCTGATGGTGAAGATCTGATCCCTGATATTGGAGTAGGATCCTTCTTCCACCAGGCGGATATTCCTCCATCGTGTGCACAAACGGAATCTAAGGATGAAGTTAAAACATGTTCGCGTGTGTTGGACAGTGACTCCAGTAGCATCGGATCACCTGGGGGAGGTTTGATCATTGACCTATCTGCGGAGAATGATGAGCCTTTTAAATCTCCTTGCATGTCAGAGGAGCCAGGAATAGCATCTCCAGAACGAGATTTAACGGTTGATGAATATGTTGATTCCTTGGATTCCGTTCATATAACACAGGAGCCAGCAGGTTCAGGTTCAAAGACTGCCCAAGAAACAGTTCATAAGTCCAATCATGATGAAGGTAGCTTTCTGTTGGCCTGTGACACCTACAGAATGCCATCTCCAGGGAGAGATTTAACTGTTGACAGATCTGTAGAGAGAAAGGACCCCTTGTATTCTGCTTACATGTCGGAAGACCCAGTAGGTTCTTCGGGTTTACAGTCCGTTGAGGAAACAACTGCTAAGTGGCTCGGGCAAATGGCAAAACTTTGCAGGCCACAAACCACTATGGATCCTCCAACGGAAGATGTGTTCGAAACCATACGCAAGACGCTAAACTTGAAGATTCCTGATGGTCCTCCAACAACAGCAAGACAGTCTTCTTGGCCGGCATCATCCAAAGAAGAGTCTGCCAAGGAGTCAAAACTTTTCCCAAAGGAATCGGCATCATCCAGCAAATTCTCACAGGAAAGCGCTACTGATCAAGGCACAAAGGACATATTTGAAGACAGACTAAAAACGTTGAACTTGAAGATACTGTCTGCATCTGCAACCCCAGTAAGACAGTCATCTTGGCCAACATTTATTCTGCCAGATTCGGTTGTGGAGACTGAACAGCTCCCGGTTGAATCTTCTTTAAGCAGTATTTCCTCTTCTGGACAGCCTATTGAGCCCATCATATGTGTTGAAAATTCTACAGCTACCCAAACAGAGCCAACTACAGAAGCAGAACTTTATGATCCAATGGAACCTACAGAGAGTGACAGTCCTATCCATTCTCCTCCGCCACGCACCTCCATGCAGAGTAAACTGGAAGATAATTTGAATAGAAATATACCTGTAGTTTCTAGCAAGAGTATACGTCCTAATGAAAACAGACCTGTATCTGGCGGGTCGATAAAACAGATTGTTCATTTGACCAGTATAGACTCTTCTACTGATGAGCTAGGACATGAGGACATTAATAATAGTGGTGGTGGAAGTTCCATTGAGGAGAGACATTTGAATATGGAAATGAAAAAACCAAAGACAGATGATATTTTGATATGGTTTGAGGATATGATCAAACCCAAAGATGAACTGAAACTGTCTTTAAAACGAAAAGATTTGAATATAGTTATAAAGCATGGCAGCACTAAGAGGAGACATTCTGCGCCCTTGCATCCATCCTATAATCAAGACAAAACCACTCCAGAAGAGTTCAAGAAAAACACTCCAGAAGTCACTCCAGGAGGGGACAACGACAACAAAAGAAGACAGTTGTCAGGCTCAAGAACGAAGAGTCCATCAGAGCACAGTGGGTTGAGGGAAAGGACACAGGAGTCATCTGGTGCAACTCCAAAACGAATTATTGAAAGCAAAACTCTAGCAGACTTGGCTAGTGAAAGAGAAAAACTCCTGCGTGAACTAGACTGTCTTCAAAATAGTGACTCGGAATCTGCTGGCGGATCTCCGCTTGTGTCCATCCATGGATCACCATGTGTTTCGTCTCGACCAAAGATAAACAGAAGCCAGAGCCCAGCTGTATCTGTTGGACCAAACAAGTCTCGAAACAGTTGTAGTCGAACACTTTCTGACCGAAGCAGAAAGTCTTCGGGCAGTTCGGAGAAACCGGGAACACCAAGGGCCTCACGCTTGAGTCTGAGTCCAGTCAGTGATACAGATAGCAATGTGTCTCCTAGGGTATCTAGTTCTAAGGACAAGAAGAGAAAAAGCAGTTCTCCTCGGTTATTAGATTCCATTCTTCGGAGCCAAAGTCTTGATGATAAGAAAGGGAAAAGCAGATCTCCCCACGTGTCACATTCTGATCGAGAGAGTCGAAGTCCAGTTGGAAAACACAGATCCCCACACATTTCAGGGAGAGACCGAAGTCCTGTGGTTAATAAGAGAAGACGAAGCAGGTCTCCACGCACATCCAAATCTGACCAAAGAAGCAGGTCTCCACGCAAAGCCACATCTGAGCGAAGGAGCAGGTCTCCACGCACAGCCACATCTGACCGAAGAAGCCGAAGTCCACAAGACAAGAGAGACAGAAAAATGTCTCCTTTGAGATCCCGTTACCGAAGCAGAAGTCCTGTGTACCAGAAATACAAGAGGTCGCCATGGTTATCTCGTTTCTTAAGGAGGAGTCAAAGTCCAGTTTATCGGAGACGAAGAAGTAGGTCTCCCAGAATATCAAGGCGCAGAAGTCAAAGTCCAGTTGGTAGAAGAGGGAGAAGTGGATCATCTGGAAGTTCAATTTTTGAAGATAGTTCTAGCAGTAGAAGTAGAAGCAGAAGTAGATCTCCATATATATCTCGTTACAACCGTAGACGAAGCCCAATCAACAAGAAAGAGCTGTCTCCACGGCGATCACATTCAAGTCGAAGGAGAATCAGCCCGTCTCCACGGAGAGCTCGTTCTGGCTCAGGGGACAGCACTAAGAAGTCTAAGACTAAAAGTGACGAGAAGTCACCTGTGAACAAAGACTTATATTCCCTCAAAACAGACAGGACTACAGAACTGAAAGATTCTGCAGGGACAACAAATACTAGTGTCAAAGAATGTCTTGAGTCTGTTGAACATGCTATTACAAGTGGTAAAGCATCTGAGGAATCTGTTTTAAGAGGTGTGCGGGAGATTAGGGGATTGTCTAGAGAGTTAAGTGAAGCACACTACGATGAACATGTCTATGCCATACCAACTATGACCTCTTTCAGTGGGACACAAGTTAGTTCTTGGAACAGAATTCCCTCTCAGGAAAATGTCCGTGGGAGTAACATAAAGGTGTTGTCTGGTGGAACAGATGAAAATCGTGTTCAACATTCGGATGCGAATTCATTGCCAGGGTCGAGACCAGTTCAGCAGTCTCATTCAGCTGAAGTAGCGTCTTTGTGGGGTGATATTATCTCGAAAAGCGATCGCGAGAGACGGGAACATCCCAGAAAGCGAGATCTTGGTGCAGCCAGACTTGCTGCGTCGGAGGAGAATGTGTTACGGACAAAGGCCTCTTGGAATATTGATGCGCCAGGCCAGAAAATAAACACAACTGAAACGGGTTCAAAGGCTGATCTATATTCGGAAGAGTGTAAAGAAGCACTGCTTCGCATACAAAAATCCAAAGAAAAGCAACAGCGCCTACGTGAAGAGCTACTACAGCAGTCACCATTAAAGGACTGGTTAACACTCTATGTCGATTCAAGTTATCCTGGATTCGATAAGATTCTCAAAGAAATTTGTCAGAGATCTGGTGCTACCGAAGATTGCAAATTTTCAAATCTGTCCAAAAATCAAAGGAAGAAGCTTAGAGTCATCGGTGAATATTATTCTAAACTTATAAAGGAAAGCAAAAGTTATGCTGAAAAGGATCCAGATGCTCATGCAAGTAGTGCTCCTTTGGTAGACACAACTCCTTGTGTGAGTTTAGCCAGTTCAGAGTTGACAGTTGATCAGAAACCTGCATCTGTTAAAACAGCGCTCAGTAATGATGGACCTTCTATCCCAAGAAGGAAAGAGCATGTGAATGATTCTGAAAAGTTCACTAGTCAGTTGGATGAAGTAAAATTCTTTGAAGTCGCCAAAAGATGTACCCAATGTGGGAGAAATCCGGAGCGGACAGCCATGACGTTCTTAACCCAAGAGCTTCAATATGTGAAGTCTCTCATATTGAAAGATAAGAAGTTCCTGAGGGAATTCAAGACACATGCGAACTTCTTAAAGCTGAATCCAAATTCTTTTCGAGGTGTTCTGGCAGACTTGAATACTGTTGCCTTCCGCCTGAGGAAGCTGAATACATTACCTACATGGCTGACAGGGCAATTTAAATGTCTCTCACCTGTTCTAGAACTTGTCGTTAATGCATTTTCTTCTATCAAGGCCCTTTGGAAGAATGCAGCTCTCGAGAACCGCCTGGTGGTACTGGGTGTCGTCATTGGAAATCTAGGCAAAAGTACAAAGCTGGTGTTTAGTTCACTTGCCCGTGCTTTCAAACATTTGGAGAATCTCAAAGAAACACAGGATCTGCGGAGTTGTTCAGAATGCAGAAGGCGGATAGAGGGTGAATCTTCAGAACTGAAAGCAGCAGGAGGCATTTACAAGTCCCCAATTTCATTCAGTTCTGCCAAAGGTGAGGAAGTGGAGGGAAACCTGGAGGACAAAGAGTCGGCGACAGCGGTGGTCAATATCTGCAGCCAGTGTGGTGGAAATTTAGATCTGACAATGGTCAGGTTTACATTTGAAAAGATCGAACAATTGAAACCACAGATATTCGGCTTGAAGAAACGTTTAAAGAGACGAGGTATATTAGCCGAGTTGCCTTTCACAAATGTTCAGTCTTGCATGCTTCAACTTGTCGATCAACTGAAGATCATTCTTTCATTACCTTCTCAGGTGCAAGAATCATTTTCTGAGTTCAGCCTGGTCACCATTCTGTTCAAAGTGAAACAGGTTTTGAACTTCGTCGAGAATTATCCAAGGTTGAGCAAAGTGAATTCTAAGCATAAAAAAAAAGTATATCGCATGGCCTCCTGGGTGACTGCTGTGGGAAACATGTTACAAGAGGCCATAAAGCATTTCGAGACGCACCACCAGCTTCAGCTCCCTGCAGGCAATACTAATATCTGCCCAGAATGCAGACAGCATGTGCACAGCAATTCCTTGGATAATGGAACCCATGATTCCATGTACTCCTCCTCGATCCAATTTCACCAGAGTGCAGAGAAAGAAGAGAAGGAGAAGGATGAAGAGGAGGAGGAGGAAGAAGAGGAGGAGGAGGAAGAGGTTAGGAGTGCTGGTTCTCCAGATAGAAGTACAATCAATGAAACCAAGGAGCCAAATGTTTTGACTAGCATGTTGAAGGAGCTCCAGGATGAAATGGAATGGCTGGATGCCAATGAGCTACGCGTGGGAAAGTATGATCGGGTCCCAGACCAGTTGTTATTTCCCAAGGAAATAGAAAGTGACAGTTGTTTCGGGGGAGTTCCAGTGTACCTGCATCAGCCAATGGCAGAGGCGACTGCGGGTAAACTTCTGAATTTGAGGAATAAGATTCTGAAGATGGAGTGTGCAATACGAAAAATAAGGAATAACGACCGAAGAAAGAAGATTCAAGATTCTGTCGGAATTACCAGGAGGACACGAAAACAGTCTTTGATAGGCTTTTTAGGTCCTCAGACAATGAAGCGACAGTTTAATCTCGAATGTGCCAGGCTACGCTTCTCGGAGTGTTTGAACAGCATCCACAGTGATCCAGACCTGACTGACTTTCAAGGGGAGAAACTGGAGGCCTTCATCACCAGGCGGCTGGCTATGATAGAGAGGAATATGTTGGCATTGGCCAAATACCTGGTGAGTAGATAATTGCTATGAAATCACATGGTTGGATTTGGATAATTGCCGTAGCCAGGATTTACTGAGGGGTGGTTCGCCTTCGCTGTATGGAAAAAGGGGCGAATAGGGGGTTCGCTTCAGTGTTTGAAAAGGGCATTTATATGAGATATATATAAATATATAAAATTTCCGAAAGGGGGGTTAACCTAGAAAACCCCCCTTGGCTACGGGCTGAAGGGTTTCAAAGTGTGTGTTGAGATTGGGGGGGAGGGGGGGGGGGGAAGGACACAAATTCTACTCTTTCCAACAATACTGCACCCAGCCCCCAAGGAAAATTTTGGCATTCTATCCTTCATTTTTTTTCATTCTGCTGCATTTCAAGCTCATGTAACTTGGTATTTTAAGAGCTCTTAAAAGCTTTAAAAAAAAAGATATATTTACAACAGATTATACAGTTTCAGGATTTGAAGGAAAGTTAACTGGCTGCATGCTTTCAAGTATTGCATACACAGCAAGGGGGAGAGGGGAGTTCTGAAAATCAGGATTATTTCCTGTCTACGCTGGGTTCAATTGTGCGTATAGGAGGGGGTCAAAAACATTTTCGCATACGTAAGACTTGAATGGCCCCATTCTAGGAGAAAGGGTTTAATATTCGCAGAAACATGGGATGCAAGTCCGCGGCATCGAGTTGATTCATCAGCCCCCACCACATTCAATTGGCTAGGATTTTTCTTTTTCAGGAAAGCAGGAAACCTCCAGACAGTGTCCAGGATGACCAGAAAGAGATGGAACAAACATTAGAAGTAGCCATGCATCTGCAAGATGATGGCAGTGGGTTGAAAATCTCGACCGGACAGCTCTTCGACAACCGGGCCTCTTCTGTCAATGGAGATACCTGTCTTTCTCCGGACCCCTCCACACACAGCCAGGTTGAGTTGAGCTCAGCATTTTCTGATGTGAGTGATGATGAATATTCTCACCCTCCAATCCGTGAAATGTTAGCCGGGGTTGACAATGGGTCTACTACCAGTATGGCTAGCCTGACCAGTCCTAGAAGCACCTGTAGTGGTGTCAGTGCTGGTAAAGATGGCAACATCAAAGTGACCTGCTTCACATCGAAAGAGCCATCTTCCAATAAAGAAACGTCTTGGGAAGCTCAAGTCCTAGACTCCGTAGATGCAAAAGCTGGTGACCTTGCTTCCAGGATTCACCCAACAAATGATGACACGAGACGTGCTCTAGCTGGAATTTCTGATTCTGCCTCTGCGAATAGCTTGGACACCGGACCCAAACTGGTTGGGGACCCCAGAAATGATGACACCAGGCGGGCTCTTGCTGGAAATACAGAGTCTAGGAGCACTGTTCGACCGAAACTCGCTGGCCTAGATACAGTAGCGGAGACTGATGGCTGTAGAAATTCTGATCAAGAGGAGGCCTCCGAAGAGTTGATTGGAGAGCGGGGTGATAGAGAGCGAAATCTTGGACGTTGGCAAAGTGACGCACAGAAAGTTGGTCTTCCAATTGCCACAATGGGCAGTCAAATGAGCAGACGACCACCAGACCGATCATATGGACGAAATTCAAGTCGCAGTTCCAACTACTTCTGGTCTCAAGGGTTTCTGAGGAATTGTAATGAACGGGTGAACCAGGGTCAACCATGTACACCTTGGGGACATGGCAACCCTCAACCAGGCGGTTCGGGAAACTACTACAATCAACCTCCTCAAGGTGAGTTTAGCAGCTTCAGGAAATCAGATAAATTTGTCTTCCAATGTTGCAAGTTGCGACCCTATTTCCAACTACTTTCTATGGACAGCACATAAGAAAGGTTATATCATTGGCTGAACTATTCACTGTGGATGCAAACAATTGTATATAAAATTTGATCACACCACTTATAATATTTCATTTCATACTTTGACTTGTATCATCCATGCAGTATAGCTGTACTGTTGCACTCTTTGCTATCATGCTTTTATTTGCTTCTCTGTGTGTTTACATGTACATGTGCTTTGAAGGTTAGACCAGGCCGACAAATCAGTTTAAATATTGTGGAAAGTCTAGCCAGGGGTTGTAGCATACGACCACAGGGCCTGATCAAGGCTGTTGTTTAAAACTATTTTAGGTCATTTAATACTCTCAGGACTAAAGTGGGTTTTGGCAGTCCCACCCCATAGTCTTTTTCAATATGGAGTCAAAATTAAAGTTTTTTGTTTGGGGTAACCCTACCTACCCACCAAATAGGCCCCTAACCAAAACTTTTTATTGTATTTTTTTTTCAAGTCCTATTGAAATTATGTATGTAAATCAGGAAACTATAAGCTTATTTGTGTAGAGCGAGAATGTTAATATTTTCACAGTTTGTCACATCTATTCTCATGAAGCAATATTGCCACTAGGTACTATGTGATCATGAAAAAGTTCAAATGAAAAAAAAGAAGTAAAAAATCAAATTCGACCTGCCAACCCATGATTTGTAGCAAAGTCAAAACAGACAAACAACTTTTAATTTTGGCCTTGCTTGCCACACTCTGCATGGCGTATGGGTGCCCAAACTAAGTCTAGATCAGACCCTGGACTATGAACTGTGCCAATCTGTGAAAAGGCCTTTTTGTGATTAGTTTGTTTCCTCTGGTGTCTCAACAGTTCACATAGTGAACATAGTGAAGTGAGCCCATGAATCTGATCATGTACTGCAGGGGAGGTCGGATTCCAGTTACTGGTACAGAAAGTTGATAGATGACAAAAGAAACAATACTCAAAACCCACGAAAGATGCTTGGTACCTTGTAAATGTACACTGTCAATTTTTTTTACCCCTTTCAGTGATTTTCAACGGAGTTTAACCCTTGTCCTGTCAACTCCGTGTATACACGTTGCTGGACTGTCGAGTTCCCAGTGTCGACTCCGGATATATACGTTCCGAGAAACTGTCGGACGTTTGATTGTTTTTCGAAAGAATTTGGAGCCACGTGTGGAAAAATCAAACCAGACACGACTTACTCCAACTATAACGTATTATTTCATTAATTATTTCACGTGAGTTCGGTGTTTATTATTAAAAAAGACACTTATTTATGTGAAGATCGTTTACAAATTTAAAACAGAGCGTCATTTTATTGAGAAAAGTTTGTTGAAACGCATAAAAACGCACCCTGTTTACGAGCTTCTCCAACGAAAACCCGGAAGACAATCCCAACGTTAAAGATGTCAAATTGAAGGGCAACAACTCTGCTTTCATTCTTCTCAACCTTTCTCGTGTCAGGTTGTAAAAATGCGTCAATTTTATTGGATGAAATGGTCACGTGTTTCGAGTCCTTTCCATTCAACTCCAATGAACCCGGGAAAATGCTGATCACATGACGTAAGCCGACTTCCTGATTGGTCAAACAGCTTCAACTGCTCATTAGCATAAAATATTCACGAGTTACGCATGCGCCCTGGCCGATTTCGACGAAGTCAGAATGGCACTTGGTTTCGCGGAGGGAAGCTACACTTCGCGTAAACAAAAGGATTTTTACCGATTTACTTGGAATATTCAATAATCGTTATGCTACGAGTAACCAGGAATACATACTGTGACATCTGTAAGAATTTAGACGAGTTATTAAGTGGAGATGAAGCAAAACAGACCGTCCATCGGTAGTACTCTGAACGTGATAGAATTCTAACGTGAGTTTTATGGTGCACAATTTTTGCCGAATTGCGATTCCTATATATTTCTAAAGCTGTAAAATGCCAAATATTTTCGGAGTGTATGTTCAGTGTTTCAAATTGATATATCGTGCATCAAATACCATCCATTATTTCAATTTATTTATAAATTTCAACGACCAGACCGTCGCCTCTTTTGAGCCCATTTTGAACAGTTCAACTCTGCTTGACAGTCTGGCACTCGCACGTTGACCAGCGTATAACTGGCTGACAGGACTAGGGTTAATATCCCTTTATTAATGACTTCAATATACATGTATGCTTTTGTACATTGTTGTCTGAACTGTATCTCCGTTATTAATAGCCGAAGAAATTCAGAATGCTTAGTATTATTTAGTTGTGCATGGTCATGCTTTTACATGTTTGGGCGATTTCCCCCAAAGTTGTGGTCCTTTATTGTCAATCTCAATATACATGTATGCTTATCTCGGTGACTATTTGATGGAAAATTTTGAAACTTGGAAGATGCTTAGTACCTTGCTGATGGGCACTGTCAGGAATTTTAACCATTTTGATGATTTTCCCCAGAGTTATGACCCTTTACCATCAATACATGCTTGTCTGGACAACTTTCATCATTACTAATTCATGGACAACTTCAACAGTTACATAGAAGATACTCATCATCTGAATAAATGAACCCATGTACTTATGGTGCTCATATGAACAGTCACAATCAAAGCGTGACTGAGATATATCATTCTCTAGATGGGGACTTTACGACGATTATTATGGATTAAGAATACTGATCAGCGATACAGATTTTATATTTTTGGAACATCATGTCTTGTCGGCATCATTGAAAACTGTTGACCGCTTCTCTCTTGTAGGAATCTAGCCTATGTTTATGTATACTATGGTTGTCTTTTTGAATTTGGTGCTAATAGTGTTATATGGAATATGGAATAGGTCTTTGGATTATGGACGCAGATATTCTTTAATGGACGACGGCTGAATTATGTATGACGGACAAGACGCTTGTAATATTCTTGTTGGGTTGTTTCTACTCATTTCAATGAGTATCAGATTTATGGTCATTTATCATCGACATCCATACATTGTTGTCTGGGCTCGGTAGGCTGCATCTCCCTTAGTTAATAGTTGCTGAAGAAGTTAGAATTTTTTTTAAATAGATGCTTAGTATCATGCAGGTTGCACTGTCATGTTAATTAGATTTTTTTAAATTTCTCCAGTACATTCTTATCCAGAGTGCAACTCCGTTGCTACTTGGTGAAGAAGTTTGATACTTAAATGGTGAAGGACAACTATGTTATGTAGATTTGATCAGTTCTGTTTTACCCCACAGTCTGGAAAAATGGAGGGGAAAACATATTGAATTGCTTCTGTGTTTTATTGGAACGATGGAATATCTGTTCTATAGATTGATGAGATCTGGCTGATGCTGGTTGGCTGGCTGGCTGGCTGGTGTCAACAGTCTGTTTTATGTTAAAGTTTTGTGATCATTCTTTGTCTTTTGATGAGGAAGTTTTAAACATATACATTATTTAATACTTTTGAAATAACCATCAGAATGGTCTGAAACTTTGGTGGCATGCTTAATATCAAGTAATATCAATTTCAAAATTCCAAATTTCAAATTTCAAAATATCTAATCAAAATTACCAACTGTTGAACTTTTTGCAGTTTGTGATCAGTTTTCATGTTAAAGTTTTTCCTGTTCACAGCTTCTCAACTAAGCCCGGCTCGACTTTTGAACCCTATGTTTTCTGGGTGCTTACATCATGCTACATATAAATAGTTGCTGAAGATGTTAGAAACCCATCCCCACCCCTGGGAGCATGTCCCCACCCCCCGGGGACTGAGCCTCACCCTCTATATCTTAAACTGAGCCTCATCCAACCCCATATCCTTGTGGATTCTGAGAGCTCACATCATGCCACACTTATTGTAAACATCCATTATCCTCAGGCTCATGTCCCCACCCCTGGGTCAGTGAGTCCCTCCCACTATCTCCTAAACTAAGCCTCGCCTGACCCCATACCCTCATAGATTCTGGGAGGTTATATCATGCTACACTTATTTAATGCATTACCCGATCACATATCCCTTACAGAACAGACCGCTTCCATTTTGATGTTCAAGATTTATGCATGCTCAGACTTTCATCCACTGTCTGATTCATTGGCATTTTCTCACCCCATTTGATGAAATATAGTTGTGATATTCAAAAAGAAACCGTTGATATTCTCTATATCAATTATCATATCTACTTTATTTTTGTCCTATGTTTCTCTTCTAATGACAGTCACTACTGTCCTGACTTTGGTTCCTGTAATCTTCACCGGTTACTTGTACAACCATCGATCCTGAAAAATGCTTAACCCTTTGAACCCTAGAGTTTCCACGTCTATCAACCCCTGACCCTGAGCACCCCGCTAAAATAGAGATATAAACGACAATTTCGTCAGAATACATTATCTAAACAACATTTGTCACCCCTAGGGGACTCTACAAGTGGCAGAGGATACCTTTTGGACTTGGGCGACCAAACTATACCTGTGAAGCGAATACAAAAACATGATATGTTTGGCTGAATAGTCGATTCTTACGTCAGAGGCCGCTTTTGCGGCCTCTCAGGTATATACAATATTCAAACAGGCCTCAAAAGCGGCCTCTAGGGTTCAATGGGTTAAAATAAAGTTGAAGTCCTGGAAGAACTATTTTCATTTTCTGGGAGAACAAGCGATCTGATGCCAAAATTTGTCCCTGTACTATTTTGCGAGTTATTGTACTAACGATGGCTGGAAATTTAAAATTATTGACCTGGAAAGTCCTGGAAAACTCCTGGATTTTTTTTCCTGCTGTAAGTGTATGAATCCTGATACTGTATAAAAAGGGTTTTCGAACCGATACTGTATAAGAAGGGTTTCGAATTTCGGGCACCAATCACTTTTTCTTGAGGCCCGAGAGATGAAACATTTCTGTTATCATATTGCCTTGCATTCATTCTATAGTTCCATCGTTCGGGGTAGCTTTCTTGCTTGTCACTTCGATTCAAATTCCCAGGCCTTGCCACAGGTCTGTCCATTATCAAATCGTTCCTACATCCAAATTTTCTCTCCCAGCTGCTTCATCTGCAATCTGCTTAATTTTATTCTCATGAATTCAACCAGTTTTTTCAATCGTTTTTTTTTTCAATTCAATCACTGCTAGTTTACATCATGATATGGTATTTGGGAGCATTTTGCTGGACAACCTTATTTTAAGATCAAATATTAAGTAGTGTGGTATGACTTTGGTCTAAAGGCTAGTATATGTGGTCGTTTGCATGTTTTTGGCTTTTCTTTTGTTCAGGGCATGGGAACTCTGCACCAGTGAGTGGGTATGCTGGCAATATACAGCCTGGTTTCCAAGGGTTATCTCGAGTAGGTACCCGCATGTAACCTATGTCTGTTATGAAAACCTCTAACAAGATTATTCTAGTACAACCTAGTATCGAAGCTGAAGTAAAAAAACAAAGGATTATATGGCTTGAGAAAGAAAGGATTTATTCCACTCCAAAAGGAGGAAGTAACGACCTCACTGTTATTCGTCCCATAAGACCTCTTGTATTATCTTGGATCAGAGTCTGCACCTCAATCTACTCTTAGTACACATACAGTGTCTCGGATTGATTTCCCCCTAGAAACTATTTACCTGGTGCGGAACATCACCTATTAAACAGTGTATGAAATGGGCCAATCAATGCTCTCCAATTATATGTGTCGCCATAGGATCTTTCTATCTTGCATTAAAGCAAGCATCCACCATAATGCATCAGTCATGATCAGCCTTTCACTTAAAAGGGACATCAAAGGCAGGTGACTTCAATCTCGAAACCAGAGCTATCCGGTCTTGTCTTAGGCTCTGGGACCGGGCTCAGCCTAACGATCGGTCAGTGGCTAACAAAACCCTAGAATTCGGAAAATAATGAGAGTTTCTCGGTGGAGATCATGCCAATGCCCCAACATCATGGATGTTACGAGCATGTCTGAAAGATGACATAATCTTTATGCTTTCTTGCGAAATAATTTTATTCTGACGTCTGAAGTTATGATGCTGGCCATGCAAATGACTCATGACCGACGTTTCAAAAGGAACTGGATATGTTCCAATGGAACGGGAAGATGACACATGAACAAATTTTTCGATGTATTGTGGGACACACTATCAGTAACCATGGTCTCAGGGGTTCGTTGGAGCGACCATTTTCCAGCGGAAAGCGACCCCTGGTGGCGCGGTTGAGGTGATTTTTGTGGCTAAGCTGCTTATCTGCAGTGGACGAATATCTTTTGATGTCACCATTTTCAAGACTGAAGTGGTCTCCATTATAAATATGGAGATGATGATCCTCTTCTGACAAGAAGTGGACCGATTTATCCAAGTGCACGTGTCACAAAGCTATTAAATATTGGGACATAGGGTAACTGAATGCTAAATTCAATTGACATAAGTAAGATCCTATGGCGATGGATATACAATTGGGGAGCGTCGATAGAATATTAATGTATTAGGATTGGGAGTGAGCTCACTTTATCACAAATATGCAGGATATTGTTTGGTTGTACTGTATACTCCTTTAAAATAGTTAAGCTTATTACTTGCTAATAAAAACTTACATGTGTGTCTGGAGGAGATAAAATTATTTAAATGCTCGTAGAGACCTTCAAATTTCTTGAATTTATTTGTTTTGTATCAATCACATTTAGTACGTGTAGTACACAAATTGATGAACTGTTTCTGGAGATCTAGAAAATGAGCATGGTTATATTTTTATACGCCCGCCAAAAGGCGGACGTATTATGTGATGGCGGTTTCCGTCCGTGTGTCCGTCTGTCCGTCCGTCGTGTCCGGTCTATATCTGGGACAGTTTTCTATCTACAGTTCTAATTTTTGGTGAGTGGATACCCTATGGGGAAACGATGTGTCGCGTACCAAAATGAAGGTCAAGGTCAGAGGTCAAAGGTCACTGGCCTAAAAACCAGGAAATCACTGAAGTGTTCGTGTCCGGTTTATATCTGTGAACGTTTTCTATCCACAGTTGCAATTTTTTTGTGAGTGGATACCCTAGGTGGAGACGATGTGTCGCGTACCAAAATTCAGGTCGTGGTCGGAGGTCAAAGGTCCCTGTTGCCTAAAATCAGGAAATCATTGATCGTTGACAGTTTTCTATCTACAGTTCTAATTTTTGGTGAGTGGATGCCCTAGGGGGGAACGATATGTTGCATACCAAATGTAGGTCGAGGTCAGAGGTCAAAGGTCAGTGTGATCGAAAAATCAGGAAATCATCAAAAATTTCTAATTTTTTGTGAGTGGATTCAGTAGAGGGAAATGAAGTGTCGCACACCAAAATATAGGTCAAGGGCAAAGGTCACTGTGTCCCCAAAATCAGGAAATTATTCAGAATAACATTTTTTTATATCAGTAGATACATTAGGGGGACACGATGTGTCATAAATTAAAATTTAGGTCAAGGTCGAAGGTCAAGGTCACTGTGACCCCAAAATCGTGAAATTGTTAAAAATCATAAAATCGTGATTTTTTTAGTCCGTTGAGAAATTACGGGGAGTCGTTTTGTCATGTACCAAAATTTAGATCCAGGTCAATAGTCAAGGTCACTGTGACCCCAGAATCAAGGTCAAAGGTCAGTGTGACCTAAAAATCAGAAAATCATCAAAAGATTACTATTTTTTTGTGAGTGGATTCAATAGGGGAAATGAAGTGTCGCACACCAAAAATTAGGTCAAGTTCAAAGGTCAAGGACACTGACCCCAAAATCGTGAAATTGTTAAAAATCATGATTTTTGTGTCCATTGAGAAATTACGGGGAGACGGTTTGTACCGGTTTGTACCAAAATTTAGCTCATGGTCAATAGTCAAGGTCACTAGGACTGCGGAATCAAGAAATCTTTAAAAATTATTTTTTTGTGCCAGTAAATACATTAGGGGGACATGATGTGTCATGTACCAAAATGTAGGTCAAGGCCGAGCATCCGGTTACTGTGACCCCCAAAATCATGAAATTCATAAAAATCATGTTTTTTTGGTGTCTATTGATACATTGACGGAAGACGATGTGTCGTGTACCAAAATTTAGGTCAAGGTCAAAGGTCAAGGTCACTGTGACCCCAAAATCAGGAAATCATTCAAAGTAACTTTTTTTCTGCCAGTTTATACATTAGAGGGGCATGATGTGTTGCATATCAAAATATGGGTCCAAGGTCAAGGTCACTGTGACCCCAAAATCAAGAAATCATTAAAAGTAACATTTTCATATGCCTGTCAAAGACGAGGTCGTGTAATGCGATGTTGGGATCTGTCTATTCATCCAATAACATTTGTTGTCCATGCAATATGTCTAGTTTCAAGGTATGAATTGTTACCAAATTTTGAGTATACCTTACTCGCATGGCAAAGAGGAGCCACACATTTTGAGATCAATTTGTCAAAGGTCAAGGTCACAGTCTTCCCAAAACTGAATCAGTTTTAGCTGACTATATGTGTTAGGTTGGAATATTCAGAGTTCTCTCCCCTACATGTATATGGCAGTTATCCTGTGGAGTTTTCTCCCATGTTTGAAACAGCTGCATTTAGTTAAACTGTTGTGAAATAAAAACCATAAATTTACTAATTTATGAGTTTCATACCTGTTTATTAACTCAAGAACAAAGGTTTACTTCATCACTTTCTTCTTCTTTCATGAAAAATTATCTCGACTGAAAGGAAACTACTATTTTCTTGTGATTGACTATTGTCGATTTCAGTGTGGGATATGTGAGCTCTCGGCTCTTGCTTCAAGGTCAACTAGTTAACAAGAGTTGAGCTCATTTTAGTTTATCATTCAATAGAAGATGTGATATATGTTACATTCTCAGGCACAAAATTGTAGACCTTTCTCTGGACTGCTAGTTATCAATTGCAATCAAGGCTATTAAACAACCTTGAAATTTGGACCAATGTAATTCCAGATATACGGGCGTATATTGAAGCCCCTTGGGCTCTTGTTAAACAATGAATCGCCCCTCACATCTTTGAATGGATTAACATCACTGTTGATCCTAATCAGCTCCTGTAATTCACGAGATCTGTCCAAGTAAAATATTGTGGTACTGAAATACATGTAATCTACATTTAACCATGACATTAAATATTGCTGAGGTGATTTACCTCGGCAATTGCTGCATGCCGGAATAATTGCAAGTGCTGATAAATGAACTAGGCTGATGTAGAGCGAAGTTGTTCAAGGTACCTAGTAGGTTAAATGATACCAGTCATGAACATATTACTCTGCTTGATGAGGTCATGCAAATTTGTAAAATCTTTGTTATACGAGCTACTAAAGTTGAGTTTGGTCTATCCTGTAACTTCAGTAAACCCTTAAGAACTGCATGAATTCTATCAGTCGAAGTCGGTTGTTGCATATTTTTTATTGTACTGCTTGCATGTTCATGTGATTTATTCTTTTGCATGCATGTATCTTGATTTTAGCTGCAGCATGTGGTCTGGCTCTCTCTTATTTTTTGTTGCTTCTTTGCAAACTCTTGGTATCTCTAATATGTATGACTCAGCACTGGGGAGTAAACATTGACTAGGCTAACCCGCATGCTATAATACACATGTTCATCAGTAAGTCAAGTCATACACACGTAATCAGGGCTTCCTTTTGAATGGGAATGTAATTCCTGACAGCACTGACGCGAAATAATTCTCGAATCGAATCTCACAGAATTCCCATAAAATTTTAGCCATCTGCATAGAAATGATAAATTTGGATTCCTGTGGTTTCTCCTCTTGAGTTAGCTTGTGAGAATCTGTTTGAATTCCTGTAAATTTTGATGAAAAGCAAGGCCTGAGAATAAAAGGCACTTAATCTGTGAAGATTCAGATGAACAATGTAGTATACAGTGTTCGGCCTGGGTATATGGGTCAAAACTACCTTCGATCAATGGTTGTAAGTGTTCAGTTCAGTCACATGCTTCTGCCAGGCATAATATTCATGATTTTCAAGTGAATTTAACAGTCAAATCCTCATGGTCAGCATGGCATAACCCTGATTATCAATCCTTAATATCAGCATCAGGCAACATGAAGTCATAATCTGTACTTTGTACACTTTTGTCTACATATGTGATACTGTCAGAAATCAGAAAAAAAAGTTTAAGAGAATTCTGTATTACCTACATATCAGTACTAGTATTCTGCAACCTTTCACTGAATATCACCTGAACAAACTTCATTAGTTTGTAAACTGAGATCTTCATATATTGTGTATATTTACTTCATATATTGTGTATATTTACTTCATATATTGTGTATATTAATATTGTGTATATTTTATACATGTATCTTGTATAAAGTTTTCTAGTTGTGCTCCCTCCTCAGTTGGTTCTAGACCAAAGCTAGGTTAGTACATACATTAAAATTGTGTTTGTATATATGTATTTCAGGACACTGGTACACCTATGGGCAATGGTATTAACAGTGGTTGCCCCAACCAGCCAATGCAGGACTACAACCCTGGCAGACTGGGGAATACACATCAGCCACAGAACTATAACCCAGGAACACTAGGATGTATGCCCAACAATGGGATGCAGGGAAACACTCCCAATCAAGGAATGCACGGTTCCATGCCCATGCTAGGGAACATGCCCCAGACACAGAATTTCAACCCAGGAATGCAGGGAAATGTGCACAACAATGGAATGCATGGAAATATTGTGTCCAACAATGGAATGCAGGGTAGTGTGCCAAACAATGGAATGCATGGAAATATGCCAAACAATGGAATGCAGGGAAATCTGCCCAATCTGGGAATGCAGGGGAATGCTCCCAACCAAGGAATGCAAGGTTTCATGCCCAATGTACCCATGCAGGTGAATATGGCACAGCCACAAAACTACAACCATGGGATGCAGGGAAATATGCCCAATAATGGAATGCATGGAAATATTATGCCCAACAATGGAATGCAGGGAAATATGCCAAACAGTGGAATGCAGGGAAATATGCCAAACACTGGAATGCAGGGAAATATGCTCAATCTGGGAATGCAGGGCAACATGCAGGGGAATATGCCGCAGTCACAGAACTACAACCATGGGATGCAGGGGAATATTATGTCTCAGTCCCAAACTTTTGGTGGTGCTCAAAGTGGAATGTTCCAGTCCGCTGTGGGCATGATGAACACGAGCAGTTCGGTCATGGTACCATCCATGGGTCCAGCAAACTGTGGCAATATCGTGGGACCGCTATCTGGTTGTAATAACACAGGGATCGTGATGGGACAGTCGACCATGACCCAGTCCTTTGGTTGCAACATTGCAGGTGGGGTCACAGCACAATCTGTACAAGTTAGGCGGATTGAGTTCAGTGGTGGAGGTATGGTAATGGGTCAATCAGCGAATGTAATTGGATCACCACAGTGCTTCAGTAACGCTGGTAATATAATTGGTCAGACTGTCGGCATCAATAATGGGAGTAACATGATGGCAGGTCAGATGACTGGCCGACCCAATGTGATGGTTCAAGGCATGGCAGGCTACGTCGTCGGAGCTCCTCTGGCCGTGATGCAACCAGCGGGACACTTCATGCAGATGCCGAGATGATAGTGTCTGCTGAGGATGGTAATCTTGGTTATTACCCATTGTGTTGAGGTATCCTGAAAGTTTCTGTTGCAGAAAAAAACCCATTGTCTTTTGTGTCAATGTTCTCCATTCCTGGCTTTGAAACTCGAGATTTCAAGATGGTGCACCATTCAGCTGCTGTAGTCCTAATGCAAGTCTGAGCATCCAGTTTTCATGTTCACCTCACACAAACTTACAAGAATGAGTGGCATGTACCTTGAATATGTTGAAGATGAAGTTTAATATTGTCTGGCATAGATTAACTGTTCTCAAGAAGGCAGTTCTGAAATCTAAATAGTCTGTATTTGTCACAGGAGTTTCTCGAGATGAGTTTGCTCTCATATCACTGTATAAATTATCTGGATGAATGTACTTGGAGGTGATATTCCAGGATAAGAAATTGCTGAGCAAGTCTTGTCCTGAAGTCCTCCACAGCTTGTACATGTGCTGTTTGAACATGTATTAATTTTGTAGTGTGTGGACTACACATTACTAATTTACTTTGATCGGAATATTATGGAAAGCTTTCGTAATGTTCAACATGTTAAGGTAATAATTTGCATTTACATCTAATCCCTATGACATTCATGCTACATTACAGGTGTAGACTGATATGTTTTTTTTAATAATTGGTTACAATTATTCACCGTACCTTTATACGTGCCAGTAGTTCTCATTGAGTGTGGTATTTGTTGCAATCAAGATTCTATCATCTGATGATGTTATCATTTTAAAGACTGCCTTCATTTGCAAATCTGATAGTTAAAGGAGTTTTGAGCATCTTGGATAGCAAACTGTATTTGGCCCACTTTCAGTGTATACGAATCTGTTGTCACATGATGCCATGGTCGCAAGTTATCTGATTGGTCAGTATACACAGGATGTTAATTTGCAGATTGGCCGAAATTTATAAAGTATTTTCTGCGAATGTGATTCATTGCCATCTATACCCCTGGTTTTAGCGAGGATGGTTGGATATGTGGACACAGAATTCTGAACTCCAGACTCTGCCTGTGAAAAGAGTGAATGTTTTCTTTGTTAAGATACATGTACCTTGCCTGTATTTATAAGATCAGGTAATGGCAGATACTCGTGGTTCGTTACAATCTTAATAAATTAATTTCCTATCAATGCTCCCCAATCGTATATGTCGCTATGTAGGATCTTAATGATTTCAATTGAATTTGGTGTTCAGAGCGCCCAGGTCATGAATATTTAATAATCTTATGACATTATGGCCGCATTTTAACTACTTCACTTGCAGATGTAGGGGGAATTAGGTCATTGTATCAGTATCCGCTTTAACCCAAGGTTTAGGCCAAGAACCAGTCCATATTTCTGTCCCGTCTTATGGTGCCAATCTAGTGGGACCGTGGCAACATCAGAAGTTGCCCCACCAGCATGGCGTGCTGAGCCAACCAAAACACCCCTACCATTATGTTCTGTTCAAAGCACTATGAAGAGTTAATGAAATTGGTCGACAATTGCGTTATTGCAAGCCAGTTAGATCCCACAAGAAGCGAAATATCTATATGGGGGAGCTCTGCTGACGGGATTTAATTTTAATTAGATTGGGTTCCGACTTCGTGGAAGGATGTGGTGACACTCTCAACAGCTACATGTACAGTGAAACCTGTGAATTCCTGGGTAAACTGACCAACCTCTAAATACGGACATCCCATAACTTAAATTTAAGGTATTTGATAAACCAGAACCTTGTCAAAACCAACACTGTAATGTGGTTCAAACCAACACTGTAATGTGGACGTGGTCCCAAGCATTATTGGTTTACATAGGTGTTCAAATTTGTACATGTAGTTTTGGTTTCTGCTGAGGCATGTTGAGCGACTGTCCTACAAGATATTCTATTGAAGTGTTTTTCATTATCTTTGCAAAATTCCATCTTAGCTTGCTAAGGGCATTTCACGTTTCACTTAACACTACCCTTAGATTATCGCGGTGTATCGGCATGTATTTCACACGGCGCCATCTATCTAGAGGGAGATAATCCAGTTCGAATTTGTTCCCAAAGCATGAGGTCAAATGTCCGTCAATGAAATTATCTGTATTCAAATATTTCTCAGACATGCAGACAGTCAGTTTCACAAGGCGCAAGACTGGGGGAGTCTACGTGAGACCAAAACGAAGTTGTGCAAATTAGCTATTTTATTTCTCACTCTAGTGGAGCTTGCTTCTTTGTTTATCTTAAGAAAAATCATATTACAAACGGCCTAACATATTTGAAAACAAAATAAAATCGGCGGCAGACCACAGGAAAATGATATGCCTTTTATTTTGTGATGGGGGCACTTCGAGGCCCACCATGGAATCATTTCAATCGATCGCTTTCTGGAGGTGTGTCTTCGTTGTATGAATGTGATTGCACCGATGTCGGATGTAACGGGACCAGTCGGATGTGACCATTTGGGAAATGCCCTATTACACTCAGATATCACCCGTTACCGCATGGCTACGAGCAGAAGTTTCTACGTATGATCGTGCCATGCGTTCGGATGATGCAAAATCCCAGAAAAAAAATATTATTTAGTTATTCTGACTCTCTCTTTTCAACCTTCTGACCTGTTTTTTCAATTCATCATTCTATGGTCCCATATCTGTCCATCCGAGACCAAGCCGAATGAATGTATGTACACACGCTTAAAACTAAAGTGTTGAAACTTACTCGTAAAGTGTTGAAATAACCCTTTAAGTGTGTCCACAGGGACAACACTTAAAGAGCAGTCCCTGTGGACACACTGAAAGGGTTATTTCAACACTTTACGAGTCAGTTTCAACACTTTAGTTTTAAGCGTGCAGGAAAGGTGGAAAGTATTATGACAAAAGTGTTTGTATAGAATAGCATGAAGCATAATTCTGAATGCTGAGAAGGTTGGGCATTATGAAGGGCATTACAGATGTTACAACAATACAAGTACATGCACAAAGCAAATTAATTATTTTTTTAATCTACATGTTTTTATGGTGATTTTTGTTTATTTCTTTTCATATGTTTGCATTTGGGAAGTGGCAGTGTGTCAACGTATCCATGGTTAACTGAATAGAAGACAATTCCTGTTCATTAGCACTTGAATAATAATAAGAAAGTTTACATATCCGCATTTGTATGCATCAATGTGAAATGAACTGGAAGTGTTCATGTACATGCCTGCAAGCATCCGTAGTTTTCTATGATGGTGGGTTTGTTGCATGTTAAATACATCGATTAATTCAATCACAGGAAGTGAAATTTCCCACCATAAAATGTTGGTGTGATCAAATTTATCAGAACAAGGAGTTGACAAAATGATCTAAAATCGTGCAAATAATCCATTATTTCTTTGTTATTTCAATGATGTTATAAGAGTGTGATCAAATTTATTAGAACAGCTGATTGAATTTTTATCCCCGCAAATTAGGGGTGATTGAATTATGATTGGAGAATTGAATTATTAGAGGGATTACTCATTACTGTGACACTACACGGAGTCCCCTGATTTTTTGCTGGCCTGGTGAATGGCTTGGGGCCTGGGCCTTGTTCACATGCAGTATAGAAAAAGGCCTCACTGAAGCTGTCGTGTAGTATATGCCCCTCCCCACACACAACTTGCAACATTTTGATCTCCATACCCCCTGACGAACATGTAAATACTAAAATAGGCCCACCTTATCCCATTAGGACATTTGCCACTGTAATGGACGAAATACTGCTGATTTCCACCTTAATTCTCACTCACTTGTACTGAACGTCATTTAGTCTGTATGTTGAATATATATTTCAAGAGCATTACAACGTGATATATGATAAACCGCGCCAACAGTTTGTAATATATTCTAATCTGATCATGTGTATTTGAGTTTTCAATATTGACTTTGAAATTACAGTAAGTGCATTGCAAAGTTATGTGAATAAAATTGTCTGCTATCTGATCAATTGGATATGGATGGGATCGAGTTAACTTTAATTAATTATTATGGTACATTGATTAACTTAAATTAATTATTATGGTACCTTGAATTGGTTGATGGCTGCTCCTATTCCTTAGTTATCTTGGATTCACCACTAGTGTTGGGGGACATTTACGTATTACATAGACAAATAAATTTATGCGGAATCTAGCATGGATGACATCTAAGAAAGAACAATCCTAGTCTGCTGCATCTGTTTGTAATACTTGAAGGCTTCCTTCCCGACTATTAAATCATTTGTGACAAGTAGAAATTGTCCGCTTATAATAATAGTAGGGGTATGGTTACCATACTAATCGGAACTGGAAGTTGAAATTTTAGAAAAGGGCTCTTCTCGCCTTGTCTCCAGCTGTAATCAAGTCATTTGAACTATTTCTCCCTATGCTTGTATATGGGGAAATATTTTTAATTATTAATAACTGGCATGTCCAACTTGGTGAACTTTGCCAAAAAGCATACTGACCCTTCCATTACAGAGCAGCATGATATTAATAGTTCTGTCGCTTTTCCGTGGTTACCAATATTTCTTCATTTATATATGGGAATGGCCCATCCCGACATGTTATGAGTATATCTATTTCTAGGTACGCTGCTCAAATTTTTTTCCAAGATTTGATGGTGATTGAATGCTAATCAATTGAATTATTAGAATGACACGGTACATTAGTAGAACCTGAGAACAGGATAGTTGATGACATTCTCTGCAATCCTTCCACCAGAGAAGTGCTTAAACTGAATTTTACAGCTACCAGCGTGTGATGAATATGGATCTGACTGATATATGTATGATTCTTTCATTGATGGTACGTAATCATTGTCACTGTATATATGTATTTGCTTTATTATTATCTGTATATAGTGTTGTTAAGGGTTAAACTGACCCAAGATCTGTGCCTGTACTTTCTGCAGTTGTTCTGGGATTGTCATGAACGGTTCATTCAACCAGAGTTGTTTTGTGATTGTGCTGTATTGGTCAACTGTGTTAGTGAAAGTGATTGACAGTTTGTTTTACGTACATTGCATATTTATGTGAATTAAACATAAGAAATGTATCAAAGAGTTTATGGCATGTTTTATTGTTTACCCTCGTTTTTCTGAACCAAAATATTTTGTATCAAAATTGTGCTGCATTTGTTTTCAACCTTCCTGTATTTTTTACAGTCAATAAATCCTACATTATTTACCCGTCTTGCATCCCACGTTTCTTTTTTTTCTGTTGAATCTCGAGATAAGAGGTTATTGAAGGCAGTCCTCCATTCACCATAGCTGGGTCAACTTGCTGTGAATGACCGAACAGTTTAAATTCGCAAAACAAGGTAGGACTTCCAGAAGTGAATAACAACCGCCCCACTATATGGATTTTATGAATGATATAAGGACTGAAAAATAAAAAATAAATCTGTTATTTGCGCTGAAAACTTACCTCACTTCCACTCTTTGCATTTCTTGTCTACATGAAATACCACAGTAAGAATTTAAATGACACAGTTATCTCCCCTGCTAGTCACCTGATAGCATAGCTACCCACAATTCCACTTTCTTCTTGTTCTACTGCTTCGTAGGGCTGGAAGTAAACATTGTCAACTCCGTGAAAAAGTGCCTTTTCTAGCGAAACTACTCCCAGTTGGATTACCTCAGACGTCTGATTTCCTGCAAGAAGTCCTTTGGGAAGTATTCTATAAGTTATCAGCGTAAAAATGGCTCAAAATATGTCTCAATTGTCATGCATGTCTTGTGGAGGTGACAAGCCTAGTTATGACCTTCACTCAACGTGTCCGCCATGCCGCCAGGGAAGAATCTGTACATGGGACACGGCCTGTGAAGAGTGTATTGTGTGGGCGCCCGGCATATTCCAGGTGTATCTAGCCGGTTCTCTGGCAGCTAACGAGGGGAATTATGTTGTTAGGCCTACCAATCTCGCCAACGAGACATATGTAGCACAGTCTCCTCGTACTAGCGTAGGCGAGGAGTCTAGGGGGCTTGTTAGTTCTGTAGCTGGGTCTACGTTAGTCAGCCTATTGAACGTAAATAAAGATAAACAAACGCCCCCCCGCTCACGATGCTTCCATTTCAGACCAGGCGAAGGGTCAGTCAGGTAAGGCACCGACCCGGTTGGTACAGGTGGAAGGGATAATCGAAGATTTGGAGTCTGGCACTACGACGACTGTGGACGTGGAGATTCCAATTGAGCGGACGCCTGGATACGACGATGAAGGGAAATCGGTGACGGACCCAGGCTTAGCGTGGGAAAGCCAGGGGACTCCGATCTCTCGATCGGAGTCAACTTATGACTACGAAAACTTAGGCAGCACTAGTGAGGGGCCTAATGTTAAGTTTTCATTTGGGTCCGGGGTTGGGAAAATACCTTCCTCGACGCTGTCGAGGCCTGGACTTCCCGGTCGCTCAGTCACGCCTTTAACTGTTGCTTCCGGTTTGACTGAATTTTCCCAACCTGCTTCCGGTTACTCTGGTGGCCTTCCTCGTCCCCCTGCCGAGACGTTTGTATCTACGAGCCTTCTGGGCCACCAGAGATTAAGGTTCCCGCAACAACGGCAGTATGGTATGTATTCAGGTACCTATGATATGTCAAATTTTTTGCCTGTTTCTGAGTTGCGTTATCAAGAACCCTCAATCAGATCAGATCAAATTATGCGGCATCCGGTTGCTGATCTACCTTCGCCCTTGCGTGGCTTAGGTCAGATATCTGCTTCCGGGGGTGTTCGTGGTACGGGACCGGGATTATTACGTATGATGCGTCCTCCTATACGTGCTTCCGGTTTACGACCTCGTATGCCAGTTCACCGACCTTTACAGTGGCCGTGCTCACGTCCAGCTGGAAGGTCCTTGAGTGTGAACACACCTCGTCAGGCCTTGCTTCCGGTCCACTCTCAAGTGACTGATCCCACATTGGCTGCCATACTGCGCGGTATGGAACAGCAACGTGAGGAAATGAAGGAATTGAGAGAGATGATGACCAGTCAATTCCGGAGTAGTACGCCACTGCTTCCGGTTGTGTCTGAACAGTCTAGGAAACCGGAAGCTAGTTTGTCGAGGTCTATCCCTTCCAATACTCCCTACTGGCAGGAAGCCCCGGAAGCTATGGAAGTGGATAGGGACCAGTACGGTAGATCTGAATTGAATGAACCTACCAATACTGATCCGGATGCTAGGAAATATTATGAGCTTATTTCCGGCATCTATGACTTAATTCCTGATATGCAGCTTCCGGTCCCACATGCGGGGGATATTGAAACTGAATCAGGAGAGTCAAACCGGGTTACGAGGTCGGCTACCACGCTTCCGGCCTCAACTGCTATTCATTCTATTTGCCACTTGTTCCATAGAACTTTAGCAGAACCCACTTCGCAGGAGGAACGTGCTATAAGGTTGAGACCAAAAGCTCGCTTCCGCCCTGCAGGATCTTCTGGTCCGTTCCCAGTACAGAAGCCAAACATACGAAGTTACGGCGTACATAACTCACCGTTTAGCTTCCGGTCTGCAGAGGTGAACGGCGACTTTCAGTATTTATGCCCTAGCAATACTAAAGTGCCTAGTAATCCAGATGTTCCTTGCACGAACAAACAGGCCGCAGTACTTGAGGAAACTGCTCGACAAGGAGTGGCGATTACGAATCACCTCGACTGGTTTCTTAAAGCCATAAAGGATGGTTTATTCTCGGTCGGGCGCGGAGAGTCAAGAACAGTTACAGGAGGGTATAAACCTCGTTCTTGACTACCAGAAGATTGCTTCCGGTGCTGTAGAAGATTTACTGGTACACAATGCCTACCTATCTTCTATGCTAGTGTATTTAAGGAGAAAGGCCTTCATTCCTTTTATGCATAGTTACACACCGGAAGCAGTAAAGAGGAGTCTACTAGAGACATCTACGGCTCCTTCTTTACTGTTTGGTGATGCTGTTGCCGAAGTTCGACCTGAAATGGATCGTATAGAGCATGACAGGTCAGTTGCTTCCGGTGCTTCGTCTAAGAGACCTATGGCTTCCGGGTCGGGTCCAAAGGCGAAGAAGGCTAAGAAGAACCCGCCTAGTTCCAAGGCTAATAAGGGTGCTTCCGGCCAACAGCATAGCCAAGCGCCTGCTTCTTTAGAGCCTAGGTTATCGAGCTTTGGCCATAAGAAGCAGGGTAAGGGGAAATCAAAGCAGTCAAAGAAGGATACCTGATGTCTTGGGCCATACCGGGTGGCTTCCAGTATGGCGGGAACACCGAGACATAATGTTTCCAGTTCCCCAACAACTAGACCTTCCGGTAGGGGGGAGGCTACAGTTGTTTTGGAGGAACTGGATAAGGATCGGGACGGAAGCGTGGGTCATTCGAACGATCAGATATGGCTATCGCCTATTGTTCGACACGCTTCCTCCCTTGACTGCTCATCCCCTTCCGTCTCGTATACCATTACGAACGGGTCATCTATCAGCGATACAGTCCTCTGTGGACAAGCTGATGGTGAAGGCTGCAGTAATAGAGCTTCCGGTTTGGGACACGTCACCCGGGTTCTATTCGCCGGTCTTTCTGGTCCCCAAGAAAGACACGTCCGAGATGCGCATGGTTATAAACCTAAAGCGCCTCAACAAGGACTACCTCACTCCACCGCCACACTTCCGCATGGAGTCCTTCCGGTCTATCCGGACAGTACTCGGACAAGGGGGAATGGCTGACTTCTCTGGATTTAAGGGATGCATACCTGCATATTCCGATACATCCGGAGGACAGGAAGTACTTGAGATTCATGGTCGGCAAACGACGCTTCCAAATTCAAGTGCTTCGGTTCGGCCTGTCCACTTCCCCTTGGGTGTTCACACGAGTGTTTACACCAGTGGCACAATTCCTGCACAGTCTAGGTATAAAGTACCACTTTTATATCGACGACTCCCTGCTAAGGAATGCCTGCAAGGAGTAGTTAATCCTAGACACCCAGTTTGTCTTAAGGATATTGACTTCTCTGGGATACATCCCACACGAATAGAAATCAGAGCTGATTCCTTCACAAAGGCGCAAATTTCTGGGGGTGGAATACGATACGCTACGAGCTCTCGCCAAACCCCCAGAAGATCAATGGCAAAAGATAACAGCGAAGATACCTCAGTTCCTCAAGTTATCTCAAGCCAGGGCTTTACACTTTGCTGCGATAATCGGCCTCTTGACGTCAACACAGGACGTAACACCAAGAGGGCGGTTGCAGCTTCGTCCCTTAATGATTTACTTCAATCACGAATGGGTCGAAAGGCAGTTGAATCCGTGGATTCCTATAACCCCACTAGTCAAACAATGCCTCCAATGGTGGCTGGATCCACTCAACGTTATGCCAGGTGTGTCCCTACTTCCGTTTCGTCCGTTACATCACCTGTTCACGGACGCATCTATGGAAGGATGGGGAGTCCACCTCGAGTCCAGGTCGACATCCGGGTTATGGACAATCGAGGAACGCTCGTACCATATAAACGTGTTGGAGTTTATGGCAGTGACACATGCCATCCGCACGTGGGTGAGCGTATTGACCGACAAGAACCTGCTAGTTGCGACGGACAACACAACAGTTGTGTCCTACATCAACAAGCAGGGGGGGACGAGATCTCCGCAATTACAAAGCCAAGCGGAAATCTTTTTCGGTCTGTGTTGGGACAACAACATATCAGTGTTGGCCAGACACATCCCGGGGGTACTGAACGTCTTAGCGGATTTGCTTTCACGACGGAATCAGATAATTCCCACGGAGTGGCAACTTCACCCAGACATACTAAAACAAATAGCTCATGTCTGGGAGATGCCACACATAGATCTGTTCGCCACTCGGCGCAACAATCTACTGCCCCTGTTTATGTCGCCGGTACCGGATACGGCGGCATTTGCAGTGGACGCACTATCGCAGGACTGGTCAAGGATGGTAGCATATGCGTTCCCTCCCCCAGCTATCCTAGCGAAGGTACTCCAGAAGATCCGCGAACACACATGTGTCGTTTACCTGATTGTTCCGTGATGGCCAGCAAGGCCGTGGTTCCCGGAACTACTGGATCTTCTGGTAGATGTACCAAGACAGCTTCCGGTATGGCACAATCTACTGCGCCAGCCCGGAACGTCGATATTCCACAGCCAGCCAGGACTGTTCCACTACCACGTGTGCAAGTGCTCAAGCAGCACTTTGCTCAGGCGGGATTTTCAGCGGAGGTTGGGCGCCGAATGGCACAATCAATTCGACCGTCCTCTTCCGCTGTATACAACTCAAAGTGGGCAATCATCGATCTTTGGTGTGGAGAGAGGGATATCAATCCATCCTGCGCCACTATCCCTGAAGTAGCAGAGTTTCTATTGTACCTGTTGAGGGATAGGGGCCTGGTGCCCGCTACGGTAGAAGGTTATAGAGCGGCTATTGCTCAACCTATTCTACTGGGTACTGGGATTAATCCCTCGACTGATCCAAACTTATCTGCACTAATCAAGTCATACAAGATAACTGGTCAGTCGGCTGTTCCGAAATTACCTAAGTGGGACTTAGCCTTAGTACTTCGGCAATTAGGAGAGCCACCTTTCGAGCCAATAGAGGCTATTGAGCTAAAATATTATCATACAAAACTTCGTTTTTGTTGGCTCTTGCTTCGGCAGCTAGAGTGTCAGAGCTGCATGCGCTCGATAAAAGGAACATCAGACACTCTAGGAACTGGAGCAAGGTAGTTCTCACAATGGTTCCTGAGTTTGTGGCCAAGAATCAAGCCCTCTACGATTCCATATCTCGAGAGTTCACAATTCCAGCCTTATCTGATTTCCTTTCGTCCGGTCTTGAATCAGACATGTTAATGTGTCCGGTTCGGGCTCTTGCGTGTTACCTGAATCGTACAGAGGAGATCAGAGCGGGAAGGAGGCGTTTGTTTATCCCTTTCGATCCCAAAGCCAAACAAGAAATAAGTAAAAACACTATCTCGAGTTGGCTCAAAAATACGATTCGGCTAGCGTACTCCACGGCTACTGATAGGCAAGCCGCGCTTGTAAACGTTTCGGGTCATGAGATTAGGGCGTTAGCGGCATCATGGCCTCTATGGACCAACAGATCGGTGACCGACATTATGAGGGCGTGCTATTGGAGGTCAAACACGACCTTTGCCTCCTACTATCTCCGGGACATGACGTTGGCATGTAACGACCTCTATTCCATCGGCCCACTTGTGACCGCACAGCGGGTGTCTGGGGGACCGAGGACAGCAAGATAGCTACAAAAGTCCGGGCGTACAGTTGTAACCCTGCTTGCGGGTGAGTGCATTTTTTCTCTCGGCCCCTTTCGAAAAAAAGGGGGGGGGGGCGTATCTTGCATCTCCGCCTTGAAGTCAGAGTAGCAACAGAGGTTCCCTGTGTACCATAGGCATACAGGTTATTACTGTTGTATGATCTCATGGATCCTCTGTGAGGTAGAAGATCTGTGATTTCTACTCTGTACTAGTCACTATGTATGGCATTTATCACTAACCACGGATTGTATCAGTTTGCCCACCTACCTTACGGTGGCACTCTATGCAAAGAGTGGAAGTGAGGTAAGTTTTCAGCGCAAATAACAAAAAAAATTCACAGGTAAATTTTCTGTTATTAAGCTAAAACTTACCTCACTTCCAGTGATGCCCACCCAACCTCCCCGCTATGATACATCCAGACCATGTATCGCAGTGGAACAAGAAGGAAGTGGAATTGTGGGTAGCTATGCTATCAGGTGACTAGCAGGGGAGATAACTGTCATTTAAATTCTTACTGTGGTATTTCATGTAGACAAGAAATGCAGAGAGTGGAAGTGAGGTAAGTTTTAGCTTAATAACAGAAAATTTACCTGTGATATTTTTTTTTTTATTTAACCAATGATATTTTATATATACTAATGCCATTTAGAAAGTAGGTAACATTTATATCCAATTATTTTTAGGATGACATTTTCTCAGTAAAGCACAAATACTAGTGCTGGATGTCTCCATCCAGGCCGCTTGCATTTACTGCTGGCGATTTGGTGCCAAACTCTGAGGACGCGGGTTCGAGTCTCGCACGGGACTGACCCATCCAGCACTAGTATTTGTGCTTTACTGAGAAAGTGTCATCCTAAAGATAATTGGATATAAATGTTACCTACTTTCTAAATGGCATTAGTATATATATAATATCGGCTTTAGGAGCTGTGCCATTATATGTCTATCATAGGGGTAGTAAATGTACGTAATCTAGACTCCGATCTCCGAACTTCCTCTTTTTGTGGAAGCTGAGGTGGCCGAGTGGTCTAGGCCGCTTGCATTTACTGCTGGCGATTTGGTGCCAAACTCTGAGGACGCGGGTTCGAGTCTCGCACGGGACTGACCCATCCAGCACTAATATTTATGCTTTACTGAGAAAGTGTCATCCTAAAAATAATTGGATACAATGATATTTTGTATATTTATTACAAAATTTAACTTTACCTCGGGCTTGAAGTGACCGGATTTTCACCTATTCCTTGAAGAGCGCGAGTTCAAAATCAGTGGACATGCCATTATTCAAGGAATGTTTACCATTTCTCAATGCAAATAATTTTAACTGGACTCCATTTACACCATCAAAATGACAAGTTTATCAGAATGCAGTGAAAACACCTGACAAATGGGTAACTGAATAACCAGTGTAACTGACCAACATTTGGGGGTTTCTGGTGCAGCAACTAAAGGGAATCCCAATGAAAGCCTAACGTTTCCGACCAGAACCCAGTTTAATGGTCTCCATGCACAACAGCATATTCAGCATGAGAAAATATTTTCACCATAATTGGTTAATTGAAAATTTTCAAGGTATTGAGCAAACTGCTTGGCAATTGAGCATTTTGTTGAGGTTAAATTTAGATCCTCTTCATCTTGACAAGAGTTGAAAATATCTGACTGAGGGTTGGAGGACGGGGGGGGGGGGAGAATCGTTCATATAGAGAAAGACCTTATGCTACGAACAATTTATGCACACCAATGGACAGCTGGTGATTTGATAAACTATGGTGATGCAACAATATAATGAGAAGACGTCCCGTGAAGCTTTAAATTTGAGAAAAATGAAATGGGCATTGATTCGAACTCCGATGTCCCGGCCAACAGATTCAGTGAATGCAGCATAACTAGATTATGGTAGATATTAAGGTGTTTGTTCAGTTCAATAGAGGCTTTAACGAAGGAGTATCATAATGGGTTCTTGAAATATAATAGATGGAAAAGTAGATAAATAGTACTTGAAAGAATTTACATTCAACTGTTCAACACCATACTGGAATACAGAAGAAGAAAATCAACCAAGTTCCACTCCTGGTAATTTTAGCGAAATTCAATATTTCATCTCCTGAATGCGATATGCACATCCTCGAGCCCAATGTGTACAAAGTTTCAGAAGCATTCAGTGAAAACTCGGGGCACTAGTTGATTACACCAAAAGATGGTCTATATACTGAAATAAATGCATAAAATCGGTAAAGTTCAAAACATAAATATGATAAAAATTAATATTTCATGTTATAAATATGACCTGCACATCTTCAAACCATGTTAAACATGTCCACGAAGTTTCAAAAGCATCCAGTGCAAACTGGGGGACAAGTTGATGATACCAGAACGTGGTCAATATACAGGAATAGATGCAAAAAATTGTCGAAGTTCAAAACATCATAATATGTTTGATGCACATCTTCGAAACATGTTTAATAAGCCTGCAAAGTTTTAGAAACATCCAATCAAAATGCTAGAACTAGTTGATTATACTTAATAATATTGGAGTTCCACTGGTACACTGCAATTGATGGCGAATGGCAAAGTGAGTGAGTGAATATGATTTAACGTCGCTTTCAGCTATAATTCAGTGATATCACGACATTGGGTCCTATTTCATTTCACACCCGGGAACCCCACGGGTGCGTTTGTTAGTCGCCTCTTACTACAATCCAGGTGAGGCCTATTCTTACCATGACTTGCGGTGTGCACAACGACATCCCAGGTCGATCCCCGGAAGCCCCATAGGGCGAAAATGGCCAAAAACATCAGAAATTTTATAAAAATTAATATTTCATCTCAGAAATAGCAAATGTACATCTTCAAAGCATGTTTAACAAACTGGGTATCTTCCACTCGAAACTGTATGACTTGATTATACATTTTTATACTTGAGTACAAATGGTACACTAAGTCGTGGCGAAAATGACCAAGTTCAAAACGTCATAAATTTGACGATACTTAATGTTTCATCTCACAAATAGCTGCACATCTTCGAAGCATGTTTAATTAGCCTGCTAAGTTTTAGGAGCATCTACTCAAAACTCTGCTAGTTGTTTTAAGAATTATTGTTTTCATAGGTGTGATCAATGTGTGATGGACATAGAATGAGTTGTCTCCCCTTGTCCGCATTCTTTAGGGAGATTTAGTAAATATCGTAAATTTCCACCCATTGTTCTGCGAAGAATGTAAGACGCAAAATCAGACAGAGGGGTGCACATCTACCCACTGTTGGTGCTTTGGTATGGTCTAGTAAGGCTACAGATGTACAGCTAATACAGGTTCTGCTGCTAGCCTACCATACCAAATATCACTCCCCTGGTAACTGTCACTGTTCGCGATACATTTTCATTATGTTTTCCCCAGTAGTGGAAAAAGGAGAATTTCTTAACTTTGTTTGACATGTTTTAACAGTAGTGAAAAACGAGAGTCACGGACCATATAGTTGTTACAATACCGGTTTGGTGAGCAAGTGATGCTGCTGAGTAACAAATAAAGGAGTGACAATCGTGCTGAACTGTTTTGTTGATTTTTGTAATACCAGTTTTGGCCAATCGCCATCCGTCACATTGGTGTCGAGAAGTGGGATTTGTTCAAATACAACTATTCTTGACTAGTATTTGAACAAACAGTGACCAGGGAGAGTAGCTGGCAATTCACCATGTCAGACGGGGAAGGCCAGGGAGGGGAAGCGGCCATTGAATTGGCTGCTCTACGCCAACAGTTGCAAGATCTGAGGCTGGAATTACAACAGGCAAGGAATTCTGACGCAAACAGGCCTGTTGGACAATTACCAACGAGGATTGTCCTCCCTCCTCCTGTGAAGCTTCCTACATACAGTGGGAAGGAAGACCCCAGCATTTGGATAGAAAGGGCAAAACGGACCATTGCTACACAGCAACTGGATGGACCGGCTGCAGTGTTGTTCATCATGGACTATTTATTGGGTGCAGCAGAAGAGGAGATTCGACAACAGGTCCCTGAAACTCCAGAAAGCCTATTTGACACTTTGAAACGAGTCTTTGGCTCTCGTGCCACACAGCCACAGACAATGCGCGAGTTTACAATCGGACTCAGTTATCATCCGAAAGCATCACTGAGTTTGCACATGCATTAGTATGCATCTTGGAGAAAACCTCACTTGTTGAAGATGAACGTGAACAACTCTTGAGGCATCAATTTGCTGAAGGGGTGCGCCCTGCCTCTTTACAGAGATTGCTTAAACGTCGTGTGCATGACAGTTGACATGACATTCTCGAAATTAAGAGATATTGCTTTAGATGAAAGTGAGGAAAATGTGTCAGAGGCACAGGTGAAAGAACTGTGTGTGGAAAGAGGGACTGGCGCAAGTGATGAATTCATTGGGTTAACGAAACAACTGTTAAATAATAAAAAATGTCCAGCCTGTTGTGACGCCAAATGTTACCCCATATTCACCTGTTATCCCCCTCCCAGACATGATCTTAAATTTTTTTTTGTGGGAAAGTAGGTCATTTCAAGAAACAGTGCTTAAAGAGACAGGAAAACAGTACTGCGTCACAACCTGGGGTGTCAGCAACAGTGGAGAGTACCACTGGAGGAGCCTCTGGGACGGGTTTGTGACATCCGGTCATCTGCAGCTGCCCGGAAGTAGAGGCAGAAGTTGCAGGGTGTCACATTGTGAGCTTACTGGACACTGGCTCTCAAGTGAGCACTGTTACAGAAACATTTTATCGCCAGAATCTGATTGATAAACGGCTGGAATCATCACATTAGTTACAATTGACAGCAGCTAATGGTTTAGATCTGCCTTATACAGGACATGTAACAGCCACCATACAGGTTATGGGTACTGTTATAGAGAATGTTGGTATTTTGGTATTGAAGGACATGCCTGATCCTTCTGGGCACCTAGACCGTCGACCGGGTATTATAGGCATGAACATCATACGCAAACTCCCAGGATTCCATGTTCTCTCAAGTCAGTCTGTAGCTGTGACAAATGAAACCAATTCCAAATTTGTGCGCATTGCGGTGATTACGATACACTGACACCTGCATCTTCTGTCTCGCATATTCATTGTACTGGTATTCCTAAAGACAAAGCTGTTCTTGCTGAATCTTTGGTAGATCCTCCACATCCAGGAGTTCGCATTGCCCCAACCATATCTGAAGGATATGTGGAAATTATGAATATTACTGAAACAGACGTGTGGTTGCCTCCACATACCAGGGTGGGTATCACCAAAGATTATGAAGTGACCGAGGAAGTGTCTGTGAAGGTTGAAGTTAACAAGATAGTAGTTGGGCGATCTGAGGAAGTAGCATGTAGTTCAGAACACATCCCAGATATTTCAGAGTTCGAAGGCACAGAAGCAGAGCGTGACCGAGCAGGAACAGTACTGAAGGAGTACCAAGATGTCTTCTCCCCGGGGTTGGGTAAAACATACACTATTAATCACTACATACGGACTACTGATGAGGTGCCAGTTTCCCTTCCCTATCGCAGAATCCCTCCACACCAGGTTGCAGCAGTGAGGGATCACATCAAGGATTTGATGACAAAGGGTGTGATACGTCACAGCTCATCTAGTTATGGAGCGTCCCCAGTCCCTAGTGATGAAGAAAAACTGTGAACTCCATATGTGTATAGATTACAGGCGTTTAAACAGAAAAAACAGTGCGAGATGTGTATCCTCTGCCCTGCATTGAGGAATCATTGGACCTGATGGCGGGTGCGAAGCAGTTTTCAACGATCGACCTCAAATCGGCCTATAATCAAATTTAGGTAGAAGAAAAAGGACAAAAACAAAACAGCGTTCACCACCCAATTTGGCCTTTATGAATATAACAGAATGCCATTCGGGCTATCAAATGCCCCTGCAACATTTCAAAGACTGATGACACACATTTTCAGGAATGAGCTTTTGGAAAGGATGTTTGTGTACTTAGATGACATCGTGGTGTGGGTTGCAAATACGAGTGAACACACCGATCGACTAGAACTGGTCCTCCAGAAACTGCGCGACCATGGACTGAAGGTTGAACCACTAAAATGTTCTCTTTCGCCGACGAGTCCCCTTTCTTGGTCATATAATATCAGCAAATGGAGTGTTGACAGACCTGGAGAAGACACGTGTTGTATCAGACTGGCCTGTTCCGACTACCTTGAACCGATATAATTCCTGAGGTTTGCCTCATACTACAGGCGGTTTGTGCAGAAGTGTGCGGATATTGCCTCTCCGTTGTACGAAGTGATAGGCAAGTGTGGTGAGTCCAACACAGGGCGGCGTAAACAACTTGCTAAGAACTGTGATGTGACCCATTTGTGGAGTTCCGGTTGCAGGACTGCTTTTGAAGAGTTTTAGCATAGCAAACCATTCAATGTCGAAACCGACGCGAGTAACTGTGGCATAGGTGTGGTTCTGGGCCAGTTGCAGGATGGCCATGTTCGTGTGGTGGCCTATGCATCTCGAGGATTAAGACACCCGGAAAGACAAGACGGCTACTCGAGTGAGAAGATTGAGTTACTAGCACTCAAATGGGTGGTTTGCGACAAATTCAGGGATTATTTGATAGGAGCAACATTTGAAGTAGTCACGGACAGTAATCCTCTAACTTATGTAATGACCAAAGCCAAGGTACCTGCCTTGGAGCAATGGTGGGTTAACGAACTGGCAAGCTTTCACTTTAGATTTCACTACAGATCCGGCAAATCAAATATTAACGCGGATGCTTTCTCCCGGTGATTGTTCAGAAGGAAGTGCAGTGGATGAACCTATCGACGACTTGCATTACACAGAGGAATTGGTAGCCAACATCTTGGAGACAACCCTTGTGCCTATTGAAGTGCAAGACTGTGCACTGCAGAACATCTGCGTGATAAATGCAGTAACAGTAAACCCGTTTTCGAAAGCAGACGACTCAGCAACCGGATTTCCAGCATGGGAACATGAGAAATTGTCCAAGTTTCAACGAGAGGATCCATTGGTGAGCAGGCTGTTGCACTATCAGAAACTAGGACGCAGGCCAACTGGAGCTGAACATGTTAAGGAATCTAAACCAGTGTTGAGCCTGCTACAACAGTGGATCGTATCGTTGAGAATGGGTAGCAAGTACGACGGGAAACGACTCTGCCTATTATTACCAGTTTGTCTGCAGCCGCAGGTTCTCCATGACCTTCACGACAGTTGTGGACACCAGGGTGCTGAGAGAACTGAATCTCTGGTACGAGAGAGATGTTGGTTCCCTGAAATAACCCGACATGTTCAAGAGTACATCAAGAGCTGTGAACGTTGTGTAAGAGCCAAGGGCCCCCATCATCCAGTTAAGTCTGCTCTGGGACGTCTTGGTGCCACAAAGCCCCTTGAGGTAGTATCAATCGACTTCAGTGTTCTAGATAAAGCCAGTAATGGCATGGAGAATGTGCTCGTGATAACGGATTGGTTTTCAAAGTTTGCTGTAGCTGTGGCTACACGAGATCAGCGGGTCGCTACTGTGGCCAGGGTCTTAGTTCGTGAATGGTTTACCCGCTATGGAGTCCCTCATCGTCTGCATAGCGACCAGGGAAGGAACTTAGTCAGCTGTGATAAGTGAACTTTGTAAACTCTATGGCATAAAGAAGAGTCGAACCATCCCATATTACCCAGAGGGGAATGGATTAACTGAACGATTTAATCGAACACTGCACTACTTGTTGTGCACCCTGCCACCAACAAAAAAGCGCCTCTGGCCAGACTACCTACCCGAACTCTGCTATGCATATAATGCCACCCCCCCACAGTAGCACTGGGTATGCACCATACTACCTTCTGTTTGGGCGGAATGCTATCTTACCTGTGGACCGCTTGTTAGGGATCTCATCTGAAGATGACGATGGTGACACTGTGAGGACGTCTACACTGATTGGGTGTCTGGTCATCAAGCCAGACTGTGGCAGGCTAGACAACAAGTCCAGCAACAGCTAGATGCTAAGTCCGCAGCTCACAATGCAGTTAAGGATTCCACTGTGAAGGTCGGAACCCAAGTTATGTACGTAGATATAAGATCGTTGATAAGTTTGGACCAGAAGTGTTCAAAATACTGGATCACAAGGATGGAGTCTACACAGTGGAACCAGCAAACGGGACTGGATCCATCAGACGTGTTGGTCGTGCAGAAATTACACCTGTAGAATTTCATCGTGATAAGACAATGTCTCAGCCTGTGAAACAAATTCTACCAAACTCGGCAAGGGAACCAGTCACTGAGGTTGGAGGAGGGAAAGAAGGGCGGAGAATAATTAATCTACAGCCGGAGTGCGTCACACAACCTGTGCTGGATGGAGAACCTAGTGCTGAATTAGAACTATTCCTTGCAGGGAAGTGAGGAAGGACATCTCAACTGTGGGGACTACTCATCGAATTCAGAATTCGAGCGGTCAGACCGCTACCCTCGGCGTGCAACTGCAGGTGTCCATTCAAACCCCTTTAGGTTGCCACGCTCTGTACTTGACTGATGAGGATATTGTAAATATAGTTCTTACATTGTTTTTTTTTTGCATCAGGAGGACATGATGCGCTTCAGGAGTGTATGTGATGGGCATAGAATGAGTTGTCTCCCCTTGTCCGCATTCTTTAGGGAGATTTAGTAAATATCGTCATTTCCGCCCACTGTTCTGCGAAGAATGTAAGACGCAAAATCAGACAGAGGGGTGCACATCTACCCACTGTTGGTGCTTTGGTATGGTCTAGTAAGGCTACAGATGTACAGCTAATACAGGTTCTGCTGCTAGCCTACCATACCAAATATCACTCCCCTGGTAACTGTCAATGTTCGAGTTGCTGTTCGCGATACATTTTCATTATGTTTTCCCCAGTAGTGGAAAAAGGAGAATTTCTGAACTTTATTTGACATGTTTCAACAGTAGTGAAAAATGAGTGTCACGGACCATAGTTGTTACAATACCGGTTTGGTGAGAAAGTGATGCTGCTGAGTAACAAATAAAGGAGTGACAATCGTGCTGAACTGTTTTGTTAATTTCTGCAATACAATTGTTCTCCAATCGCCATCCGTCACAAATGGTTATTTTACGCACGATTATTGTGGGAAATTTAATATTTTAGGGCAAGGGCGAAACTTTGACATTTCTTCTCTTTCTTGAAAAGAAAAAAATCGTCCACCGATGCTCCTGCCTCGGTTTGCATCTTGCCAATGTCAGTGGACGAGTTTATGTGGTCTCTCGGATGGGGAGTGATACTATGAGCTACGTCAGCCGTGTGGAAATTACGTGGATATGTGTCTATTATTTGTGTCGCTTTGTTAATCAATTTCATGATGGAAACACTTTAGGAAGACATTTCATTGTGTAATTTATTTGTTTGTTTTATTCGATTGTTACTTCTATGAAAGCAGACGTCCCGTTCCTCATCCGACTTGTTAAATGAAATCTCCCAATGAACACCTGCACTTGGCGGGTGTTGATTTCACATAACCCATGCTAAAACGTGTAATAAATGCACGGTTAGCTCGATGTTATTGACACAAGTGTTATAGAATATACAATTCAGGTGTACAGAGCAAACACTTGATGCCGCCCATCTACTTCTTAGTTTGCACGAGACAGTCTTAAACATTAAAGAAACCGAACAGACTGATAAAGGGCTACAATCACACTCTTTATTGCATCTGAAACGTGGCTAAATAAACTAGGGTTGTACATAATATATACGTATTTACATTGTCCACAGGAAATGAGAACTCCATTTACGCATCACACTCCAACGAACATTCTGTTCATCTATAAACATTACTGGTATGACAAGTGTTAACTACAAAAGGTCTTCCTACATTCACCGCATTTGTGCTAAATATTCTTCGTGTGTTATGGATGGACCATGCTCAGCTTCACTGTAATATTTCTTCTGGATAAACTTCCTTCCTGAATATCCGCAAATCCCAATTTCAGGTTTGTCCTGGTGGAAAAGAAGAAATAAGACATTCACCAAGCCTTGATCCGTTTTCCGCTTTTTACAAACGGCTCCAAATCTAATCTCACCCACAGGCAACAAAAATGTAATGAGCTGTTACATCATGCACGCCGTGTATTAAGCGAAACATGTCACACAATTTAGTTTCTATCTATGCAGTTTTGCCTACCATGCCAATATACATTTCAATTGTATCATAAATAACATCATTATGGTACTATATCAAACAAATGCAAGCGAACTCTTTTTGGGTAGAGCAGATTTACAAAATTCATAGAGATGTGAGGCGGCCTAGCAACACAATGGCGGATTTCTCAGTGAGAAAATGAGAGGGAGCACTTTCATGATTTTTTTCGAGACCTTTTATGGACAAATTCCATGACTTCCATGACCTATAATTCATGGATATGTATCAGATTATCATTGCAATTTATTGTTCTGATGAAAGTGGGTTGGTTTAGTGATAAATGTCCGATCGGACTCCTCAGAAGCAAGGATGTAAAGAAAAATTCTCAAGTATCTATTTGACATTTTTTGTGGTATGTACCTGTGGGCAGGTTGTAGCTGAAGACTTCCTTGCACATCATGAGCTTCTAACGAAGTTGCGTAGTCTTACAGACAAATCTTGGTGAAATGGCAAACGAATATTTTTGGTCCAGTTGCATAATCTAGGTCCAATTATGTAACCTATGTACATGTAAACATGTTAAATAAGCAATAATGTTCCACATTAAACCTTCAAAATACTTTCCTATCGATGTCTACTTCCCTATTGAGCCAGCATAACGATGAGTGTTTTGTGGGTATCTGCAATAATTGGAGAATAAGAAAATGGATGGTCGTAACATACCATCATACAAACACATTATTAAATGTGTTTTATTTGGTAAAAAAAAAAAATCGGAAAAATAAATAAAATATACTTTTGGACAGTGATGGAACTATTCTATCATCTACAACATATTTTTTTTAAGGGTTTACTATCACTTAATAACTGACCAGATTAATGTAGACTTTGGGATGTCCCAGAGCTCCACCACTGTTACTCCAGGCATGGCTTCCCTCAACCACCACCACAGGGTCTTCAGCTATCAGATCAATGGCAAACCTTTCATTAACCTAGAAAAGTGAAAATATACTCAAAGCTGTTAATTTCTGGTGCTGTATCAAAGAAAGCTGTACCGAAAAATGTGACTCAAGAGAAACCGTGAATTCTAAAGACATAATCAGACTTGTGAAATGGCACCCTTAGTGACATGTACCAGTACATATTGTTATTCTTATTCCAAATTGGAAATCTGCCCCCTTCCCCCCCCCCCCACCCCCACCCAGCCAAATGCTCAAATGCTGATATTGCTTTCATCATGATACCAATTGTTTGGTCAAAACTTAGGCAGTCTGGCATCAATCAGTGCGAGTTGTTGGATCAATTACACCTGGTCCTATATGGGCATTCGAGTATTGCATGCTGAATTTTTGACCCCCCCCCGCCTCCTCCCTTCTCCCCATGTACGCAGGGTGTGCTTACTTTCTTTAACCCCCATCCAACCCTCCCCCCCCCATGTATGCATACGCCCAATCACCATGAAGAGGAACAGACTCGACAACAATAATTTCGTCAAACATGCATACCAAATTACGGCGTTCAAATATATACGATAACACCTATTACTAGGCTGGAATGTTGTACCCTATGAACACATTTCTGCCAGTATAATCTGTAGAATCATTAGCTACAGCCCAAGTGCTCCAAAGGTGTGAAATAGCCCTATCTATTTCTAACATGCGAACTCCGAGAGCAGTGATAAACTGAAATATATTCTGTAGATAATACTCATCAGCACAACATTGTAAATGAAACCCAATCATATGTAGCCTATATAATGCAAGGGCGGATCTACGGGGGGGGCAGGAACCCCCCCATGAAACCTAAAAAAAATAAAAATTGAGGGATCAGCGAACCCTGGGATTCCATGTAGAAATAATGTCTTGAAATGATATGTAAATTAAATGAATGTGGATTATGTAATTAGAGTATCTATATGTGTATTAAACAGACCATCATCTATTCATGTAGTTTGTGAGTGTACTATTTAAGTTTCAATATGTATCTAAAATCAGATATTATGCTTGCGAGCGCCTGCCACGTGTAGTGGTGTGTTATAGGCCTGTTTGGTTTGTGTTAAACCAGGAAGTCAAAAGGTGTCCGGCATATTCTTGAATATCGATGCGTGTTTATGCGAAACAAATGTGAAAATAGAACAATAAATCTACCTACATTGTGTTCAGATTTATTTCCGGAAACGCGTAAAAAACGCATCTCCCGCAACCTGGAACCCCGGAGCTTCCGGGGCCTAGGCGGCCCCTGGACCCTCGCCTGTCAGGCTGTGAGGATCGCTTATTTTAGCTTTGTGTAAATGAATTGGCAACATATTGGTTCTAATGTTCCATGATGTAAAAGTCATCGTTTTTTATCTGTTAAATATAACTAGAAAGTCCAAATGGATTCAGGCATGAAGTATGGTTTTTTCAATATCGATGCGTGTAGCATAAATGAAAGCTAAAGCGTAGAAATAGGGCATAAAATCATACATTATGTTCGAGATTTATTTCCTGGAAAATGCTTAGAACGCATCTCCACAGAATCTAGGAATTCGGAGCTTCCGGGGCCTAGGCGGCCCTATTTTCGCCCTGTTGGGCTATGAGGATTTCCTTGTTTTATCTTTTGTGAATGAACCGTATCGGTAGGCATCTTGGTTTCCCTTCCATGAACTAAATGCCATCGTTTTGTATGTTTTAAATATAACTAGAAAGTCAAATGGATGCAGGCATGAGGTGCAATTTTTTTAATATCGATCCGTGCTTATAATTGCGGGAAAATTGTGAAAATAGAACCATAAATCTGCATACATTATGATCAGTTTTATTTTCGGGAAAACGCTCAGAACGCATCTCCCTGGCGATCTAGGACCCCAGAGCTTCCGGGGCCTAGGCGGCCCCTGGACCGTCGCCTGTTGGGCTATGATAGTCGACCCCCCCCCCTATGAATTTTGGCTGGATCCGCCCTTGTAATGCACTGGCAGTACAAACTCACTGGAGAAACCATCACTCACCAGTTTATCCTTGTCCACAAACCGTGCAAGCCTGTAGTCTTCCTCATCCCAAACCTGACCAAAAATAAAGCTTGTATCAGTACTTGTTGAATTTGAATGACTTTCAGGGCTTGCCAGAGAGGGGCCAGTAATCAATCTCGCATGATGATATAGTCATTTCACTGTAAATTCTAATTAAACAGTCTCTGCATCCATGTTACATGTCTTGTTGTTGCTGAAACTGTTTGAAAATCCCCTCGTAAAACTGATGGATACTATTCTTATGTGAAAACCGTTTAGAGCTACCACCCCATAATGGGTCCAGTTTCCGAGACGTACAATGAATGATGAACCTTCCTCGCTAACTGCTAAGCTTTATTTCTAACCTGTCCAGTGTGCGTAGGTTTAAAGATCTTGGCTTCGTCTTGTAATCGCGGAGATGTTGAAACCAGTCGGCTTGTAGGAACAGCAATTCCCTTCAAGCGAGAGATATTTCGTATCAAAAAGTTTGCCATTTTTCTCCAACGGATTCAGTCGGTGCAAGGGAGCGAACTCTTCAAGACCAATGTGACCGATTCAAGGGATATAATTATCTTTTATGTGATATATTGCTGCATTATCTGTGTATCCGAGGCTACTGTCAAATGCCTTTCTGCCTTAGCCACGCTTCAAATTCCATATTAATATTCATTGTTGGCACGTGTCAATAATCGGCGCTCGATGGGTCAATTTATCAGCATAATATGGTAACATTGTTCTTTTATATTTTTCACGCCAGAATGTTAATCTGGTACAAGTTATTCAAACTGATTAGGAATGTACTGACAAATGTCATTCTTTTAACCACGCCCCATTGTTCATATCGATATTGGTCCTTGCTGGAACGTGTCAGAATCGGTCACAAATTTATTTTTAAATCAATCAGAATGCAGCAACTTTAACCTGGCAATTTGTATTGGAATAACGTACGGAACGATTGTTAGTAAAATTATTACGTTCTGGCTATATCATATGCAGTGTTTTATTACAGTATCAACACTATAATATCTTCGCCCCATATTCCATGGCCACGTGGAACTGTAGGGGTTGTTTGTAAAACCGTGGCTATACCATCCGGTAATAAAAAAAAAAATAAAAAAATAAAAAAAAAAAAAAAAAAAACATGTGTAACTTGGGTCCGCGGACAAATAGCCTGTCCTGGACGGGCTTCTGGTTCAGCCCGACCAGGAATTCATTCCATCCCTAACGCCATAAACATTTTATCGCGTCAGGTAGTCCAGGTCAAACAAGCAGATTGTCCATTGACTCAGGCCTACCGGTATGTTGATATGGGAGATTGTGAAAATTGAGGGACAACGCATTCCCGATATCGGAACATTTAATTACAGAATCCACCCTACTGAATCGACAAGTATGATTGTAGGTGATTGCACCAGTCCATGTGTCATGCGACCATGAGTGAGTAGGATTTAACGTCGTTTTCAACATTGTTTCAGTCATATCACGACGGTGCCTACATGTGCCAGAACACGAGAGTGTCCACAGTTCCTATTATTCTGGACACTGATTAGCCCAGCCAGTACAGCACCCGGTCACCCTTCCAAGTATTGACCGAGCTCAACGCTGCTTAACTTCGGTGATCTGACAAGAACCGGTGTGCCCAACGTGATGTGCCGTACCCATGCGACCATGAACGGTCCATGGTAGCTACCATTTGTCTTGGCAACAGTCCATTTGGCAAATCATTGGCCAAGGTTACACGGTTCACGTCAGTTCGGACTGACCGTATTTTGACCTACCATGGACTGTCGATCGGTCCGATGATGATACCATGGACTGTCGTAATATCAGACAGACAGAGAATAAACTAATAATGGTTCATATTCCTCTTAAACACACACAAGTGAAAGAGATCGAGAGATGAATGAGTCAGTGATACATGAGGCAGGTAATAAGTTCCCACGTGTTCATTTTGTGCTCATTTCCTCACACTATAATTCGAATCTTTGCTAATACCTACCATGGACTGTCCACCAACACCTAAAAACACCTCTTGCCACAAAAATGTTTAAAATTTTTGTTAACTTGGAATAGTAATAACCCTATATTTGGTGACAATATAGTACGATATCTCTCCATCAAAAAATGACTGGACACCAGTAACCATACCTGTCATCGATATGCTGAAAATCGTTCATTTTCGGCTGTGGTCACTGTCGTCTGGTCAGACACACGCCCACGCTTGATAACGAAAGCACCGAAAAACCTACATTGACTGCACATGATTGGACACGTTACCGGCGGTGTTTACCTACCATCATACTTGCCGATTCGATAGGGTGGAATCTGGAATTCTGAATAAAATGCACTTTGCTCACGAGTGTAGAAGTATCCAAATACGACTTACATTCACATCCTGTCATCTTGAGTGAGTGAGTGAATATGATTTAACGTCGCTTTCAACTTCATTTCAGTCATATTACGACGTTGGGTCCTATTCCTTTTCACACCCGGGTGGGGTCCTATTTCTTTTCACATCGGAGAACCCCACGGGTGCCCCAGTTAGTCGCCTCTTACGAGAAGCTCTCTGAGGAGCTGAGGCCTATTCTTACCATGATCTGCGATGTGCACGACACCGCAGATCAATCTCCGAAGCCCCACGGGGCCTGTCATCTTGAAAACAGTGTGAAGCCCATAAAGCAGCATTGTGCCAATATCAAGATTTTAGGTCCATGATTGTGCCCATAAGCAAATTAGGACTGGTATTCAGATTTTTATCTCTGTAACCTTTGAAAATAGGTCAAGGTCAGTCTGGAGTGAACTTGATCCTCAGACCTTGTGGACCTTTATATGTTAGCACTGTACTAAATAGCCACCAAGATACTGCTATTCATAGTTTGACCTTTGAAATTAGGTCAAGGTCAGGAAGGCCTCCACAAGGAAGGGTTGTCAAATATCCAGTCTACCTCTCCGTCTCATCGTTATTGGAATATTGCATTCACATTTTTACCTCCTGTGACCTTTTGAAATAGGTCAAGGTCACCATATAAGACAGCTAGTATTCTGCCAAATACCAAATTCAAGCTCTATTTTCCTTTCTAGATACTGCACTCACAAGGATTCATTGTTATTAACATTTTGACCGTGCCTTTGAAAATAGGCCAGTCACTATATGGAGTGAACTTGCACTAGCCAAGTCTTCACAAAGAATGTACCAAATGTATTGTTGGAATATTGCCTGCACAATGACATTCACATTTTGAATCGTGACCTTTGAATATAGGTCAAGGTCAGTCTATATGACCTAAATGTCTCCCTATAAGACAGCCTTGTGCCAAATATTAAGGATCTAGCTCTATTTTTTCTCCTAATATTTAAAGCATTCACAAGAGAAGGGCACTGCTGTTCATGCTTCGACCTGGATGGATTTAGTCGGACACCATCGTGATACAATGGGCACTGAAACTTCCCAATCAGACTTTATACTCTGTCCTCTTGCATTATAACACGGATATGAGGCAGGAACTGTGCTTAAGCTCACGATTGTGGAGTTGTCCAAATCTTGATCAGGGTAATATGCAGTCAACTCACTTTATAACCACGTCCCAGCTAAATTTGTCGTTATAATGAATTCGCTGTTATAACTACCGTACAGAGTAGTTACAGTTGTTTACATAAACTTTGTCGTTTTAATGAAGATTCTACTGTAAGGAATGTCGTTATAATGAGGGTTTGAAAATAGGTTGGAGTACGGTACCTAGAGGTTCTCATAAGAGCTCATAAGCCAGTGTTGCACCAAAGATTCTACGTCAAGTTGTTCTTTGGTTATTTTGCTCAAAAGCAAATAGGACTGCTATTCACATTTTAACAGTGACCTTTGAAAATAGGTCGAGGTCAGTATAGAGTACCACAGGCAACTGTTTGGGAATTGAAACTTCTGAAGTACACTTTAAACAAGTTTTTGAAGACACATTTAGTCCATACCACCCTCTTTAATTTGACAGTACTTTTGCTAATTCTTTTGGCATTTGGTAAGATTTACAGCTCATTGATTATTTGCTGAAAGCTCTCATGATCCGAACACATGGTACGATCATACGTAGAACCTTCTGCTCTTAAAGGGGAATGTTATCACAATTTTTGAATGGGTAAAACCAATAAAAAGCAGTTCCCTGTGGCTTGCTTTATTTTTTAGAATTATTTTCAAAATTTTAGCGATGATGCAATATCCTGAAATACGGCTCCAAAGTGCCTGATTTTTACTCCCAGTAAATCCGCCCGGCGATTACCCTGTGACGTCACACAGTGAAGCGGCCAGAGTCAAACATGGCGGATAACACAGATAGGGTACAAGCTCTGACGCAGATTCCGATTTCAGCGTTAACCACGTTGAAGACTGTGACGTTGGAAATTATACAGGTCTTGGAACTGAATAGAATGTAGAGGCAGTAAGCGATCATGAAACTAGGAGAAGGAGAATCTATCGAGTCATATAGATTTGAGCCATATACAAGCGAATCTGGGGTCAAACTGGGTCGTCCTGATGTCGTGCCTGTTTCAAGCCTGTGGCAGGCCGTGTCAGGCTGTGGCAGGCCGGTTTAAATACACTGATTACATGCTTTATACACGAAATTACAACTATCTGTGGATCTTACAATAATATTTATACATTTCTGCTTTTATCTGGCATTTTTTTACCTCCGTCGATCAGACGGAGGTCTAGGAGCGCAACGTGAAATCTCCCGCCAAATAATTGTCATATGGGGAACCCACGACTCATAGTATTTCCAATAGGGATCGTCATGGTTCCCGACGAAATCTTGAATTTTCTTTGGACACAAATGAATGCTTACGTCACAAAAAGTGTGTATCCTTTGCAGCGCTTCCACCGGGTCTCTTTATTCGAGGGTACTAAATTCGCGCGTGTACAGTATAGCTTCGCGCTGGTACAGATTGCCGGTTTTCGACGAAGACAAACCTGCGCTTTCATAAAGAGTAAATTTTCACGAAAGAAAAACTCGCATTCCAGATAGTATAATTGGAAACTTCCTCGAGAATCTCTGAATCGGCAAAAAGATAAAGGACGAGTGTCATTCACCAGGATGCTAGTCGGAAGTGAGAAGTCAAATTCAAAGTCAGAGGTCAAAAACGTAAAACTCCGAAGAATTCTCTCGGCTTTTTCTTTTCTTTTTTTTTTAGTTGGGGGGTGAGGGTTGGGGAGATAGCGACTGAAAAAATATATCTTCCCATGCTTCAATCGTTATCTGTGAATCCGATCAACAACCTAGCCGGATAATCTGTCAAAAATTATCCGTCGTCTAGGTAAGGTTGAAGGGTCATCGGAAGCTCGAACTGTGATACAGGCAAAAACTGTTGTTGTTGTAGTCTGGAAAAATAACTCTGCCTCACGAGGCGCTCTCTCGGCTTTTTCTTTTCCTTTTGTTTGAAGATTGGGGGGGGGAGATAGCGACTGAAAATATATATCTTCCCATGATACTTCAATCGTGCGCTCATGAATTCCACGGAAAAGCGGACATTGCTAAACAGCCCTTTTTCGCATAAAATTCACGCCACATTCTGTCGTAGCCCCTATATTAGCATGCTGTTTGTTCTATTCGCTTCCTATGATCCCCGGGAACAAGCCAATAATAGAGAAGATGTGTTTTAATAGCAAAATATTTTTCCCGCAATTTTTTAACATGAAGAACTCGGGAAATTCTAAATTGTCAAAGAAGAAAAATTGCACTTTACTGAAAACTATACTATTTTGAAACATCTGCAGAAAAGATATGCATGTGGCGGGAGCTGTATACCTTAGTAAAAATAAGAGGTCAGAGTTTTAATTTTCTAAGTAGAAGAGATAAATTCACTCTAGGAATATTTTTTTGAAGAAAATGTGTAATTAATAAAGCACTTTTACCGATAAGATTTAAAAAGCGCACTCGTGATTCCATCACGATTTTTTGTCGATTCCGTCACGGACTACATTTAACCCCTGGGATGATCCAGTCGCGTTTTTCTCACGATGAAAAAAATCTTATCATCCTTGGGTACTGTATGTTAGTAAGAGATGTCATATAAGAATAGTCAGATTGAAACAGAGCAGCAAAAAAATAGACAAGCAACACTAGTCAAGAGTCATGTCCGTTTCAGGTGATTCCGTCACGAACATTTCGAAGCATGATTTACTGAAAATGCTGGATCATCTGTAGATTTTTCATGGATCCGTAAACAGATGTCATATAGAGTAGCAAACTAAACTTGAAACTACATGGGTATGACCACGGAACTTCCGAGTACATGACTTTGAATAAAGAAAAAGTCTTCCCAACGGTGATTCCGTCACGGTGGAATTCATGATCTGTGAATCCGATCAACAACCTAGCCGGACAATCTGTCAAAAATTATCCGTCGTCTGGGTAAGGTTGAAGGGTAATCGGAAGCTCGGACTGTGATACAGGCAAAAACTGTTGTTGTTGTAGTCTAGAAAAATAACTGGCATGCACTCTATGGAGAAGGGCCTCGTGAGGCACAAAGTGCAATTTTTTGTTGTTGTTTATCTGCAAATCCGCTCAACTCGATGGGTATCTTTCACTTGTTCTCACAGTTGCCTGGCCTGTGTGATATTGGGTGGTCGAAGTCTACGTATAGTTTTTTTCAATAAATTATGGAAATTAATATAAACATATATTTTTTTAAATAGATTTTTTTATAAGTGTATTTCTCTTTCATCTTTGGCTCAATTAAAGTCATTCTTTAAAATGTGAAGCCGAGTTAATACAGTTTTTAATTATCTACCAAACCCTGTCCTCTATGACATAGAATAAAAGAGAAGTTGGGAATAGAACCGCTCAACACAGTCATTTCTAAACATCAAGTTGTACATAAGTATTTTTACTTACTCTGTACAAGCTGAGGGCATTTTTGTGGCTTTTGAAAATTTTGAGATTTTTGCGAGTCTGTCCATATTTAACTAAGCGACGTCCAAGCGAGCTAATGGACGCGCGTTATATTCATATCAAGTATGGTGCGGCTTGTGTTCAATGAGGCTTGGAATGTTTATACAATTAATTTTCTTCTCACTGTTACACAATAAATATTTGCTGCGTGGAATCCAGTCATTTGTTCCATAGGGGCAATATTCTCATCAGCCATCACCATTCAATGTGAATGTGATACATGTACAAGTCCATGGTCATTGATACAGTAAGGTGAAGGCGAAGGTGACCTGTAACACCAGTATACAAAATTATACCAAGCGCATTGAATCCTCATCATATGATGTTGAGACAGATCAGAATGAAGTGTCGGTAAAATGAGGTGTGTTTTGAAGAGCATTCTCTCACCAATGATGATGCTATACTGTACACATACAAAATATGAAGTGTTGCTGTGTTGGGCCTATAGCACAAAATCACAAGCAAGTTGGTACAACTAGGCACACAGGGTCTCATTTCTGTCGCTAACGTGTTGATTTGGGTGAGGGGATCCTCTCATGGGGAGGTGTGGGTGGGATGGGGCCTAATGTCTCAAGCACTTTTCCAGGTTTTCCATCAATATACTCTATTCCATACCCCAATATTTCAAGCACGTCAAATGAAACAAAAATTATTTGCTGGGAATGTGACTTTCACGTCCCTGTCTGGACATGCTAGTGAGGAACCCTCAATCCCAGATTAATTACCATTGATGAAGCTAACGTCCAACAAATGCAAAATTGAGCTTGGCATCCGGCCGTATGTTATTCAGTGATGTTACGCTACGGACCCTGTTGCCTCGACGGAGGTCTTTGCGCTCATCCAGCGCTTGTTAGGCATAGATCAGTTATTATAATGCACAGGATCGTAAATTTACTCTTCCGTGCTAAAAAACTTCTAAATAATATAGCAAAAAGTTAACTAGGCCGGCTTGGCTTATTGTGGATGTCACTATAATATATATATTCATTTAAAATCTACAGATAATTTGTTATTGTAAGAGCATACTATGTAGTTATTTACGCCTTTATTTTTATATGTGTGAGTTTATTGGCATTGTATGGTTCATTATTTTTCATTTCTTACGGGACGGACAGATTGTTATACCGTGGCAGGCCGGCTTATTTACATTGTCTACGTGCTTAATTTTATTATGTGTTTGTCAATTATTGTTAGCGATTTGATGTTAAAACGGGAGCTAATCCATACCTGTGGATAAGTCCTCTCAAATGAAAACAAAGTTTCAATTCCAAAGGCAGCTATTTGATGTCGAAACAATAACTAATTCTCCTGTGTGGAGAAGCCGTTTATTTCTTTTGGACACCCTGTTGCTGAACGTGCGACGTTAAACCTTAATTCTCTCACTCTCCCTCTTGGACACCCTCCCATAAAAACTTGTTTGCTTCACACCTTTCTGTTGGTTTCAGTTACTCTTCCGGGTGATCAATTTCAATTTATTGTATCAAAAAAACATAGAATGTGTGTGCTCACATGGAGATACAAAAAGACACCAAATAATCAGGATAAGCTGGTGCCAGAAGTGAATGGACTGTTCGAGGAGACGATGGAAGCGGTGTGGGCCCAAACATGCAGGGAGATTTACAGTGCTTGTCTGCGGGAACGGTTTGTCACTTGCCGAGTCCACGAGGTCGGTCGTCCCTGTATAACTCACGCACTCCGGCAGACTGAGGGGTTGTCTATTTTCTCTTTCTGTTAAAGATTTATTTGTCTTGATCTTGGAAATAGCTTCTTTCAGTATATTCTTGCCATCTCTGTTTTTGCATAGCTGTCGTCAGTGAAGTGAGCGAAATAAATGCGAGACCATTTCGTCGGCTGTCCCCACGTGTTTTGCACAAATTTCGTCGAATTTCTCCCCGATTTGTTCCCCGTTTGGCCACGGGTGCAACTTGAATCCATCTCCATTCGTGTTGCTACACCCTCCAACAACACACCGACGAGGTATGATGCCTCCAAAGTACGAGAATACAGTCGAAAAATATTGGAGCAACATTACTTGTTTACGTATGCTAATGCTAATGCTATGACGGACTGGTTCACTCTGTGACGTCATGGGTCAAAGGTCACCGCTTTGACAGGCTTGTGGTAGGAACGCGTTTAAATCGCCAAATTTACCGTTTTAAAGTTCGGAGATCGGGGGGAAAACTATATAGTCGATTTCTTACAATATCAATGTATATATTAACGTTTACATAGGTCCGGCGATAACATACCCTTTAACCATGCGTATGAAAGGCCGTTTGCGCCATAAATCCCTCTTTTAAACATTTGATTTCAACTTTTCAAACGTTTAGAAATTGTAAACGTTTAAAATGTTTAAACTTTCAAACTTGCACCAACCAATCAGATGTCATGAATTGACGTATAGAAGAAGTTTCCTGTCAAAAAGCTAAATTCTCCTGTTGTAACACCCAATACTCTAGAGGTTTCCTGTCAAAAAGCAAACTCATTTTAAGTTGAATAGTGGATGTATCCCCCCAGGGATAATTCTAGCCCAAAATTTGTCTGACTGATTGCTCTTTCGAATCGGTTTCTGATCAACTGCAGCCAACTCGATCGGTTGCTAATGGACAAACTTGCAATCGGGCCGCCGTCCGCCATCATGTCCCGCGCAAATTGTCCTGGCGCCAAAAAGACTATTTTGTAAGGACGGTTTTGATTGGTTGAAATAGACTACATACCGGAAACGGTTTCTCTTAAACTGGAAACGTTTAGAAGTTTTGAATATTACTACCGGAAACATTTGCTTTTTGACAGGAAACGTCTGAAGTATTGGGTGTTACAACAGGAAATGTTTTTTTGACAGGAAACGTCTTCTGAATGTCAATTCATATCTGATCGGTTGGTGCAAGTTTTAACACTTAAATTTTTTAAACGTTTACAATCTCTAGTAAAATGCCCTTTTTCTCCAATTTGAACCCCTTGATGTGCCCTTGAAGCCAAAGTGAACCACTCAAGATATTCTGCATACCATTCTGTATACCCATCCATCAACTGTCAATTAGGTAATTAATGGATTACTGAGGGATATCAGTAGTGTACTACCAACAAAACAGAAGATCTGACATGGTTTTCAGTTATGCCATTTTGCTAGGTCATGCAACAAACCTGTTTCAGCAATGTCCTGTGTACAAAACTACAGGCAACACAATATCAGTCAGAGGACTAATTTATTTTCTTCAGAACACAAGTTAGTAAATGTATTTGAGCGATACATGAAAGAAAAGGGTGACTGACAACTAAGCCCAGACCAGGATACAGATGCATTTGCACAAATAGAGCAATTCTGCAAATGAAAATGAAATGAAATACAGTATACTTGCATTTATTATTGTCACAACACTTCCAGTTAGTGATTTTAGAATCACACTTCGTCCTGTTGTAAAAAATTAAAGTGAAGTTTACCACAGCGAAAGACGTACCGAAACAAACATTCTGTAGGAGAAATGCACTTGTACCAAGGCCTACGATCACACCTTTTCATTTCACATACGTTCTACCACATTAGCAATTAAATACAAATATACTTTAATTACAGTCATTTCATCGCTCTTGTAGTCATCACAAAAACGATACCAAACAATACCTATACATTTCATTGCCAATCTGGTACGGATAAGATATTATGTGTCAGGTTTAATTTGACAGGTTAGTACAATTCAGTCCATCATTAACAAGAGTTTTTTTTCTTCTTCGTGTCTGCAGAACCTCGCAGCGGAATTTGACGATATAACTCCGCATAATTAAGCAATACTGTAGAAAATAGTGCTCGTCACTTGCTCCCAATTCACAGTGACAACCCCGATTGTAATGTTCTTGTCTTCTCGAGCGCCGTGTGAAATATACGGAACTGTTGCGAGAACATGGACAGAAGGTGGACAAGCTAAGTTATAGCTGCAGCGATCTGAATAAGTTAAACACAGTAAACACAGGATCAATTTAATTAGTTAATATTAAATTAACCAGGTCTTGGAGAATGACACTTCAATCACCTGGTCATTCGAGGGCTGTGTATAAAACATACAAAAGTACAGAACTCCACCAATTCAAAGACTAAAATTGGTAATTCCATTCCATTCATGGTATTACAAATTGCTTAATCCCAACTGATCACAGTTGTCACATTCGACACAATTCATCTGACAACATATTTATTTGGGGGCCAACTGAACTATGGAGAATTACACATTTAACAAATTGTGGGAATCTAGTTTTTACTGGTCAATTAACACAGTATATATGTAATCCCAACCCCCACCCATTTCACACCACCCTCAATCCCAACTGCCCTCAACAGGCCTTGTTTTTCGTCAGAATTCATGGGAATTAAAATAGATTCTCGCAACACAGCTCCACAGGAATCCAGTGCTATCATTTCTATACAGATTGATACAATTTTACAGAAATCTATTGGATTCCCGCAAATTATTTTGCGGAGTGCCGACGGGAATTGGATTCCCATGGAAAAACAAGCCCTGCGCTATTTCAACCCTCACAATTATTAGCTACAACATTTGACAAGTGTATGGCAGAACCAGTTCACCTCAGTCGTTTATAACATTGTTTTAAATAAATGTTACTTTGATGCCACATTATTTTTCCCAAGCGGAATTTTTTTAATTGTGAGGGTTGCTATCTTGTTACCAAATGAACCAATCTGACATGGCTGACAACCAATGCAATGTGAAAAGAAAGACTTCTGGGCAATCAGGATAACAGTCAACTCCATAGAGCCAGGAAGCAACTCCATTGGCATCATTAACCTTATTTCGAGCATGGCTGGTATGGATATGATATATTATCCCAAATGAATTCCATTTTTGCTCCAACACCTTCCTTATTTTCACATTTTAATGCTTGTCAAATGAGATAGGTCAATTAGACAGTCCCAATTTGGGAATAGCACTTTGGCTTAAAGACAAGCCATGCAAAGAGGAAAAACAAAGACAGGACATCAAGGTGAAAATATAGGAGAACCTCAATGTAAGATGGAAATAAAAATGTGTTTTAGGAATTGATTCACGACTATGGTATGCCAAATCAGCGCTGCACGAATTATGTCATCGGGTAAGCACCCCCGGGCTATTCAATTAAAGTCTGTCCATCTTAATTAGTTGTCTACTTCAGAGCTGCTTGTCAAAACTCAATAGTTAGCTCTGCATCAATTTTCTTTTTTGACTACCATAACTCCATGATATAGATAATATATCCCCCCTTGCCGTGAAAGAACTTTGTAATTTTCTTCACAAACTCCAGTGTAGTTGTTCGAAACAACTGAGGTTTTATTTGGAGAGAATTACCAAGTTATTTCAAGCACGATATATTATCAATATCACCGAGTAATGGTAGTCATTTTGTAGAGTTCAGTTCAGTTGTCATGTTTATAAATACACGCTGCTAAAAAAAAAATTTATGCAGGGCTAAGTAGAGATTTTGACAAGCTTCAAAGTGGACAACCAACTAAACTGGACAGACAAATGGGATAGATAGTTTAGTCTCCACTATTGAAGAAAATACTCTGGCAAATCCTGCATCTCTGCACAAGATCTTACCATGGGTTACTTTGGGTAAGACTAATTTCTCCAAGTATTCTCTCGTCAAAACATCACGAAGCCCAATAAATATTTTGGATACTATATCCATAATCAGGTACACTTCCTCTTATAATATCGCAGCACAGCTTCTTAAGCATACATACATACATGAATGCAGGCTTATCACACCCAACTTATTTCCATCTCAACCCCCCTCCCCCTAATTAGGAGTTCCTGGAAAGAAAATACTAAGGCCATACAATGTTAACTCAGCATGGTATAGATCATCCACCCTGGGATGAGCACTTCCAGCCAGTGATATTAAAACCTACTAATTTCTCTCTAATTGGGACTAAAACAATGCACCAAAGCTACCAGAAATGATAAGATTGTTCAAATGCGACTGATAGGTGACTTGTTCGATAGAATACTGGTCCAACCGAGGGTTATTCTCTATTATTAATTCATCATGTCCAATGAATTGATGCCCATGGACCATTAAAGTGTAACTGTGGTACTTTTGCAAGTTTACGTCATATCCAAGATAATCTTCCAAATTATAGAATTTATACCTTTTTTCTTGTTTTATGACGTTAATTTTCAACAATTTCAGTGTTATTAATGTTATTATAATGCACAGCGCCACAAGCATGTTGGAACTTGTGACGTTATTATCGAACGATAAACCACATCACAATGCAACATTGTTACAAAACTGTTCCATTCTCAGCATTGCGGCGACGTCCCACAGACTGTGCAGGACGCTCGAAGTAGGATGTCAAAAGAGGCAGCGAAAATTTCTCTCCCACTGTAGAAATCTGCCTTTGAATCCTCCGAGACAGAATACGAGTGAAATGTAGGGGGTAAACTTCACTACGTTTTGTTATTCACATCGTTATCTTGAATATGGCATAAACTTACAGAAGTGCCACGGTTACACTTTAACTCCAGAATACTGGCAAGTTATCTCCCTCTGATGTGGTAAATCAGCAAGTCTTTAATATTCAAGTGATCTGGAATTTCATGGATCGTTATAAACCCTTGAACTTATGGTGTAAAATAATATAGTCTGCATGGGACGTCTATGGTCGCCAATTGTCTAAACGGGGATAACCTTGACACGATTCACCCGGTGAAGTGTCCAGTAATATAATTGCTTTGTCTCAACCAAGTGCCACAAGACCGAAATTTTGTCGGATAAGACTTGGTGCACAAGTCGTCTTCTTTGTGGTCTGTTTAAAGGAAATAGTCTGGTGTACGGCGGGTGACGTGGGGCTCTCCTCTCCTTGGTGCAGGGTCAAACTGCAGGCTGAAAGGATAAAATATATATATATTAAGCGACAAAATGAACTGACCTATATTTAAAGACAAAACCAGACAATCAAGTGGCCATATGTCATGATCAAATACTGCATTTCTGACAATTTCAGTACCATTTCAGATTTTTTGTACATGTATTACAAAAAGCATGTTGTACATCTCCTGGGTCAAAAGGCCATATATCGGTTCGGAGTTGGCCTGCACTGGTGTGAAGCCTATGGGTAATCATTGATTTTAACACGTACAAATCTCTTCATTGGTTCTATCTGCATGGCCAAGGGGACATCACTCTATTCAAGGGAAATAACTTGAGTAGAGACTTGGGTGAACTGGAGAAGGAAAATCAATATAAAAGATCTCCGGGCTGTTCCAGATAAACATATGTACCCCCCCCAGGGCTGGCCGTAAGGGGCGAGCGATCGCTCGCGCTCGCGCCCACACACGCCCAAATTGTTTTAGGCGTCTTGTTTGTCGCTCGCCCAAAATGAGAAGACTTTTTTCTTTTTTTCTGGACAAAATGAACAAAAATGCTTTTGGCAAGTAAAAGTCGGCTGGCAAGCGTAAGTTGTCAACTGATTGTCCGCGCTTGCAAGTGAATAAAAGTCACGTTTGTTGGACAATTTGTAATTGTATAATCAATTGTTACAAACCTCTGAGTCTCAGATAAATTCATTCCCGAAATTCGCTTGACAGAACAACATTCTCCCGCTCGACTGAAGCGTGGAAATCCCCTTCGCTCAGAACGAGGCTGACTCTAGCATTCTCTGACTATGAATCGAGATTTGTCGGCACTCTGTGTCCAGGTATGCGGGTAAACGATAAGTGCCCGTCTCCCTGGAGAATGCTTCCTGTTTCACAATTCTGACATAGAGGGCGCTTTTCACCGAAATGACAGAACGACGGTGGCGAGTTGCCAGCGAGAAATTAAAGACAGACAAGACAAAACTAAAAGGTAGTCTTTTAATTTCTAATAAATAAATGAATGACAACAACGACCAGACAATAATACCATTGATTTTATTGATGAATCATGTTAAAACATACCCACCACCCATAGTATGAAAATCTGGGAAACCACGTTGAAATTCCTAAATATTTCGATAACGCGAGTATAAATGACCATCATAGTGTCTAACCTTGAAGACTGGTCCATTAAATCCACTCTGCATACTTTATTTCACAATTTTTCCTGACCCCGTCAGATATCCCGGTTGAAAAAATTGTTCAGACATTTTGAACTCGACCTGGCCAGCAGACTGCCGTGCCACGTGCTCAAGCATGTTCGTCCAATCGCAGCACCTGTCTCTGGACGCGATGGGACAGCAGACTAATCAGCAATGCTCATTCATAGTGCGAACACGCAGGTTATCACGTGTTCGAACGAAACTTCCGTTTTCAAAGAGGTGAATGGCTTTTTATCCAATCGTAGTGTCTTTATATTTACATTCATGGGAGAAAAAACACACCACCCACAGAATGGAATTTCACGTAACCACGACCACTCATAGAAAAAAATAAGGCTTGGCATCCCCCCCGGCCTTTTTTTCTGGAATAGCCCTGAGCAAAATTGAAGCATTTCTTCCTTTATTTACAACAGATAATAACATTATATACAGTGCTCTCCCAAATATTACCAGGAGAGCGAATTTTGGGTGAGCGACTGCTCGCCCTAATGCTCATAGGAGACTGATTTGCCACTCGCCCACATTTTCCTTATGGCCAGCCCTGCCCCCCCCCCGGACGGCAAAGAAAAAAAAAATATGTGGGTGGTTGTTGTCGTAAAAATATTGCTGGTCTAGGTGGGTGTATCTTGAAATAAACCACTTCTCTGGGTGGTTGGATTCATTACTTGTAAAATGCTTCTGTGTGTGGGCCCTCAAATCCTTTTGAGGCATATAGTATTCATTATTTATGTCTCTAGATAAACTTATTTTAATCCTCGAATCTTGTCCGAGTTCGCGACCAACGTTTGTGGTCGTCGTTGTTGTTAACTGGCACTGTGACTCCACACAAAGGTGATCTTGAATACCATGCTTTTTCATTGGACAGGCGTCCATGTCAAAGATATTTCATCCAATGAAATACCACGTTACGAAGATCTTTGTCAAGTGGCAGTGAATTCTCTATGAATGAAGATTTTTCGGCAATCTCTGTCCACTGAAAGCAGGTAACGATAAGTGCCCGTCTCACTGGAGAAAACGAAACTAACGAGAGTGGCGACACTGTCGCCACGAGTTATCTCCCTTCGTCACATAACCGCGGAGATGGCTGAAGTCGACGTCGGGAACCCTCAGCAAGCTATTGATACCGATGACAGGTTTCCGAACGGTTGGGCCCCCAAGTCATCAATTAGATTGCTCTTGCTTCTATTGGTGGGTACCTTGGGGATTCTCATTTAAAAAATGTGGGTGGGTTGACTCGGGTTTTAACTGTTACGCTGCTGAATTCTTCTTTATGGTGCACTGCAGAAGTTCCCATTTTTACGATGTATTACACTATTACACCCGGGTTTTATGAGCAACTAGAGCCTTGGGCACTGAAACGGGGCTATTTAAATGTAAAATAGGCTGTTGGAATAATTTCACTAACTCTTTGATGTTCAGTTCCATGGCGAAGAGCCATACAATTTGTAGTCTCACATATAAAGATCTATAGTGCATTAGTGTAATTGTACACATATATATATCTAAAAAAATAACTTGACTGATGGGACAGACATTTATTATGAAACCAACCTGATGAAATGATAAATAATGTCTTCTCTGCATGTTACCGATATTTGTAAAATATTTTTACCTTTTTCAGATTATAGGAAGCATATCCTTCAGCAGTAAATGACAAACATGAATTGCAGGCAAGCACCTAAAAGGTGCGTGGACCCCTCAGCCTGTTTTTTTTTTTAGTCAAGTAGGATCAGGGCTGCATTCCGAAAAACGTATGGGCACCCAAAATTCAAATGAAACAAAAAATGAAAGTGATAGATATAATAGACTTCGTTTTCACGTGAGTGGTGTGCTGGGATTACAGCATGTAAGAAAGTGTAGCTTTATCAGTGGCAATTTATGCATTGCACAAGTGTGATAAGTTTAATGGCTTAGAAACACACTGATTGACACTCTCCTAATCACTCGTTTTAAATAATTTCCAAGGTACAGTAACATGTTTGGTGACGAAAATTGAAGCATTATGTTGTACCAGTTAAATGTGTGGACACAAATATGGTTCATGCAAAAGTTTTAGGATAAATCATATGATGTAAAATAGAATGATTTAACAGCAAAATTGAAGAAAAATGTTGTCCTTCATTTAAGGTGACGCGAAATTCAAACTACACTTCTGAAATAAATATGTTCTGTGCAAAAGCTTTAAGATAAATCATATGATGTGGAGTAGAATGATTTAATAGCAAAATTGAAGAAAAATGTTGTCCTTCATTTAAGGTGACGCGAAATTCACACTAACAGGGGTTCCATACTGCAGGGCTTCCCCTGCCAGTTATTTCATATTATACTTCTGAAATAAAATATGGTTTCTGCAAAAGCTTTCTGATAAATCGATGCAGCAAAATTGAAGAAAAATGTTGTCCTTCATTTAAGGCGACATGAAATTCAAACCTAACAGGGGTTCGATACTGCGGGGACCCCCTCGCCGGTTATTTTCTCTTGTACTTGGGAAATAAAATAATGTCACCAACCTGTTAGTTATTACTATAAAAGGAAAAAAAATTAGGTGATTCAGCATGTGTGTGAAAAAGCAATGCACACTGCAGGCTGAGAAGCTGTGAATAGGAAAAAGTCCAAAACTTTAACATTTAGTGCCCCAGGGGTGGAGAAAAATCCCCCAAGGGTAGTGCATAGGTTGAACAAGTGTAGCATCATGTAAGCTCTCAGAATATATGGGAATTGGGAAGTTCCATCCAATGGTAATCTTGAATGGCCCAGGCTTTCTTGTATCAGGGAACCTTCAAAAGTCAAAATGAAACATGCAACCAAGGGTTCCTAATGGGCATAGATAAAAGTGCAAAAAGCCAAGCCATCAATAAACAAAATAAAAGAAATAATTAAAATTCATGATATCATCATAGCCATCTGAAAATCTAATCACTTCATCAGTCAACATTCAGGAAGCTCTCACCAAAGTTTGGTCAGGCCTGACTTGATAGATCTGCAGATATTCAGCGGACAAGAACATGTTGATGGGCATAGATAACATTGCAAAAGCTGAGCCATCAATAAATAATAAAAAAAATAATTAAAAATCACGAAATCATCATAGCCATCTGAAAATCTAATCATTTCTTCAGTCAACATTCAGGAAGCTCTCACCAAAGTTTGGTCAGGCCCGCCTTCATAGATCTGCAGATATTCAGCGGACAAGAGAATGTTGACGGACGGACGTACATGGCAACGACAAGACCCTACAGCCCTATGGGCTGAGGGGTAAAAATGAATACGGAGATACAATGTAAAATCCTCATGATTAGATGGACTGGATCTATCCTTTCATGGCATATTATTTACATGTACCTCCACTTGCCAGTTCCCTCCTATTTTGGAAGATTATAAATTCTTACAATGGTTGTATGCAGACTTGTACATGTAGCTTACTGGTATCTAAACATAATGACTTGGACTTTGACCCTATCAATTGACCCTATCAGCTAAGTGAATCAAGCCATTGAACTAGGTCATGCAGTGTCATGCATGTGTCTTATGTTCTAAATAGTATAGAGGGTCTGGTGGAGGGGATGTTTGTGTATTAGCCCTATTAAGTTACATACCCTGTATACAATTTCTACAAGAATGGAAGCCTAGAACATTAGAATTTCTTGCCAACATGGCAAACATACAAGTCTGCCTTAAACTATATTCTTCTGTATATGTTAAGTGTTCCAATAAAGTTTCTTGTCAACCAGCAATTTATGACATCCTTTCAGGAAAACACTCTAAGTCAACCTCTGAATAGTATCCATTTTGTATTCATGCTCTAAAGCAGGAAATCTCTGTGAAAATGACATATGAACATATATAAGAATAGCAGAAAATATTTAACTTCACTAATATAGACCAGGTGAATCAAAATCTAGCCAAAATAGTTGACCAAACTATCTGCAGTAGCTGAATAACTGGAGGACTTTTTTCTTTTGCTCTTCCTCTCAAAGCCTAAAGCAGTTAAATAAACAACCAGTCACCCTGGCAACGGTACCAAATTTGCACAATTTTTCCTGACTACAATACAGGACCATTAGTCCCTACGGGTCTACATAGCCCCGTAAAAATATCATTCATACGGGTGTGTCAAGATTTGCCTTTCGTAGAAGCCGGTTCATAACAGTTCGGTCAACGTTTATTTTATTTTATTTTATGCCGAAATATTTAAAATTGTCATTGTAAATACATTTTATTGTAAGAGGCTACATTGACTTCACCTTATTATCGCCAAAAACAACGATTTTCAGCGAAATAACGCTCGAAAAACGTGCTTTTTTTCGCTGTCTTCAGCATGGTCGTGTTCGGCTATCTGACCGCCATTTCGAAAGATCTAGGTCTCATTGTCAAGGGGAATCCTTGTTCTTTCTATAAATAGTCATTAATTTGATGGATGGCCAATGAAAACACGCGATGATGACGGATTTGGAAACCATACAGGGATATCCCTTTCATACAGCTGGAAGCAATAAATCTCGCGATTGGACAAAGCCATCACGTGGCCGAAATAAAGGTCGTCCATTGGCCCAGACGTTGTACTGGAAATTTTCCATAACAAAATGACGACGTAAAATGGCGACTGTCGCGGAGAAGGTTGACAGAATTATGTGAAAATAAAGTTCGTTGCGATGATTTCATCGTAATCAACACTATATGGAAAGATAAACTGTGCTTTTATACTTAAAATATACTAAAGAATCATATATTTTGATGGGGTTTTCCTTAAGTATTTTATATTTTCTGAGCGGCCTTCTCAGCAAGATTTTATGAAAATCTCCCCTCGCGGTATTTATTTATTTTTTTATTTCTTTCTCCCGATTTCGTTCTTCTAAGACCGCATATGAATTTTACATCCAGAAAATCAAGACAGACTTAGCTAACAATATACATATGGTTTTTATCAGGTTTCATGCATGGTAAATTTGAAAATATCGATTTTAGACAATGGTACGCGAAGACCGACAAGTTCAGGGCCCCTCTCCCGGGCCCCCCGCAGTCTACACTGCGGCCACTCTACCGGGCCCGCAGCAGCGTAACAGTTAATTTTCATTAAAAAAAATGTGGGTGGGTGGTCTCCGGGTTTCTCATAAGAAAATGTGGGTGGGTGGACTCCAGCTTCGAGAAAAATTATAGGTTATTGGTGGGTCTATGAATCCTTTTTCTGCTGTTGTGGGTGGTTACAAAAACTGAAAATCAAATATGATGGTGGGTGGGTGCTAACAGAAGCGCCTTCCGGGGGTACATATGTTTATCTGGAAGAGCCCTCAGAAGGAATGTGTTGTGCAAAATTTGCGTTTGGTAATAAACTGGTCCCTGCTTGGTGAAATTACCGATCACAAACAGAAAAGATACTTACAAGGAGTATTTCAGTGCATCATCTAGTTCCATAATAGCTGCTTGATTGCCACATCTATAGCAGTAGTTGGGAGCACTAAATATAGTGACCACATTACGGTCATGGCACCAGTTGTACCCCTACAAGGAAAATAGACTTGTTCTGTACATTGAAGTATAGACCGTTTATCAGTCAGTTAAAGATGTAATCAGCCTCAAATCTGGGCTGAAATCCATGTCTCTCAAACTCAACGAAAGTGACATATATTACAACAGGTACACTATGAAACACATTTGACCACAAAAAACTAAACTTGTTTCTACCATTCATGAGAAAATAGAAAGAATTGATCTTTAAAAATTCCACGGCCGTGTCAACAAGCGTATACACTTATGGTGCATTCTACCAACGTATGCTGTGCGAAATTACCAAACCATAAGCACGAGCCAGGATGTTATCCCATGGCTGCAGCTGTGCAGCATTCAAATTTGTGAGCGTCGCTACGTCACTCATCATTTTCCTCTCCGCGTACAACACACACTCCATGGCGAGACAGAAAAGCCGCCGAAGCGGGCAGAGTTACAAATTTCTCTGACAAGATATTCTTGCATTCGTTGTATATGACGATCCCACCATCATCAAATATAATGTATATGATGCCTTGGTAATCTTCCATGCTGAAAAAACGCACAGGGAAGAGTTTACAAAATCCATCCATTTTGAGGCTGATTACATCTTTAAATTCTGTGAACTACAGCAAAATCACAATAACAAAAGATCCTAAAGACAAAGTTAATCTCTTTGGTTTCATTTTCAGACTGAAGAATTGAAGACATTAAAGAGAGTTCCTCATGAGAACAGTTTAATATAGCAAAATACCATATGATAACCAATAAACCTACAATTCAACTCTGTATCACAGATAACAGTACCAGAGATATCCACTAAATTGATTCCATCATGATGTGAAATAATATATTTGTGAATAGGCTGGACATCATGTTACACGTCGAGTCTGCCTACCTCCATAACAAGCTGGTGAGCCCGAGAGACCAAGGTCAGTCCATTGCTGTGATTAAATGTCTCCGAGATATCCTGACCAAAAGTGTAGCCAGCTCCTCGAGCGGATACCCCCCAACCTCCTCGATCATCAGGGTCAGACCAGAGCAGGTCACACATGGGACCCTGCAAAGAAGTGTGCGAGTGAGTCAATATGATGTAACGTCAATTTCAACTATATATATCAGTCATATCACGATGTTTGGGTCCTATTCTTCGTCACAACTGGGAACCCCCGTGGGTAGGGTCCTATTCCTTTTCACACCCTGGAACCCCATGGGTGCCTCACTGGTATATCCCTCTGCCAGGATTTATGGGGTTTATTTACCTGGACTTGTGAAGGTGGTATTTCTATAACACAGGTAACAATTTCGAGGATGAATTTTCCTTGTGACTTTTGTTTTCATGGGGAATATGGAGGTGTATCATCACAAGCAAAGGCTGGGTTTTACATAAATGTATCATTGTGACAAAGTATAAATTGCGACACAAGGCTATTCTATGGATAACAACTTCTTTATTGCTGTGGAGCTGACGTTTCGTTGGAGATACTTCCAACTTTTTCAAAGCTAATGAAATTATTAGCTTTGAAAAAGTTGGAAGTATCTCCAACGAAACGTCAGCTCCACAGCAATAAAGAAGTTGTTATCCATAGAATAGCCTTGTGTTATATACGCCGACTTCTAAATGCCTATCAAAGAAAGTATAAATTGAGTTAATTGTGAAAGAAAAAAAATCCAGGACTATTCCAGGACTTTTCTAGGTCCCTACAACCTTTTCCCAGGACCTTAAGTGAATTTTCCTGGACATTTTTTAACACCTTTACCATGTTTCATTCAGCAAATTCAACAAATGTACATTAGAATGAAATGAGTATGCATTTCAACTATACCGTTTCATACAGATCCGACTAGATCGAGAGTAAATTCAGTTTGTTAGAAAGAAATTCCAGTAATTCATTGTGGCAGCTATTTTGGGGAAAGAGAGGACAATAAAATTCAAAGACTTTTCCAGGACTCTGTACAAATATTGTCAGTATTCAAGGATTTCCAGGTCCTGGAATTTATTTTATCAGAATTGAAGGACCCATATCAACCCTGTAAAATGGGTATGGTGTTTTTTAACACCGATTACGATGGAAGTAAATCTAGTAGCCCATGCTGCAACCCTCAAACTCTTTCGAGTTTTGAGGGCAAGCTCTCAACACTCGCATGGTCAATTTGGTTTTACCTATTTCCGGATCAAGTTCATCATGTAAAATGTCTGCATGGAAATCTATGGAACTGACGAAAGGACATAATATGTTTACCGTTTCTCTCGATTGATGCTTCGTATCAATAATATATCGATTACTACAGTAATTTTATTGACTAAAAGTCTGGCATTTCATGCTTTCTCTGATCTTTAGAACGACTGACATTTTCTGATTTTCACGATTGTTGATTTTTTGGCCAATGTTGAAGTAGTGAACACTCATGGTCAAAAAAACAAGAGCCCAAGGGGCTTCAATATACGCCCGTGTATCTGGAATTACATTGGTTCAAATTTCAAGGTTGTTTGATAGCCTTGATTCCAATTGGTAGCTAGCCTACAATTTTGTGCTTCTGAGAATGTAACATATATAACATCTTACAGGGCTTTATATTACATGCTTTTCACGACGGTAAACGTCGTGCCCAAATTAGCTGTCCCCAAATTAGCGCCCCCAAATTAAAAAAAAATAAAATTAAGTTTGAACATAAACAGAAAGCAGTTGTCGTACGTATCAAATGATTTTCCGAGATTGGATTTAAAACTTCTTCAAAGTGCATTGTTTCTGTGTCTTATGTTGACGCGAAATTATCCTGGGGGAATTTCCAGTGCATTAACCTTGACCCCATACGTTTAGGAAATGTGATTGGTCAAAATAGGCCACGTGATCATCGCAGGTCTGTTTTGGCCCATGTGCTTTCTTCACTCCATCATATGACAAATTCAAATTCAAAAGTATATTTGGTTCACCTGGCGAACATTTATATGTTAAGATTGCGCGAGTATATATATCTGCTACTTCATAAATATAATAAACCCTGTCCGGAATGAAATCAGGTGTATTTATCGCTATTTGAAAAAAAATCTTCACTGTCGAGATGTATTTTCTCCCGACTAGCAGACGAAAATCTGTGAAAGAGTTGACGAGTTAGTTAAGTTTTAGTTTGTGTTTTGGTCGTCGAAACTCAGTTATTGAACAATGTCTGGACGTCGCGGCCGCCGAAGGAGTACTGGGAAGTCCCATAACAAATTAAGCTAGACGTATACTACAAAACGAGATGACGGGAATGTGTCGGCACCAACTGAGACTGTGACAAACTTTGGAATCAGACATTTCTTTGCTCCACGTGCCGTTCATTGACTCGGAGGCATTTATTCCTACAATCAACTCCTAGGTGAATTTACAGACTGTCCACTTAAAGTAAGTCAATAGCTTTGGAGGTTATAATGATGAATTGCATTGTACTAACTGCAATTAAAGTACAATTTATGAACAACAAAGCCGATTGAAAATAAAAACAAAACACAAAAACATTACTGGTGAAAAAAAGTTTTAATTGCAAGTTAACCATGTCAAATAGTTCTTGGTTTTATATGTTGAAGCATAGATAGAAATTATCATCATGAATGGTTGCAAGCCTGGAAATAGGCACCAGTCAAATTTGAAATCACCCCTGTGAATAAAGTGGTACGGTTCAGTTTACTCTTACTATATAGGCCAAAGGTTAATCCATGATTATACCAAAAAGGGTGGTCAATATGACAGGCACCTATTTCCAAAAAATTTTTCGCCTCGGCAAAAATACAGGGGGTGCCCAAATTACGGTAATATAAAGCCCTGTCTTATATTGAATGATAAACTAACGAGCTTAAATCTTGGTAACTAGTTGACCTTGAAGCAAGACCTGAGGGCTCACATATCCCACACTGAAATCGACAATAGTCAAACACGAAAATAGTAGTTTTCCTGCAAATGGATTCCTTTCAGACGAGATAATTTTTCCTGAAGGAAGAAGAAACTGATGAAGTAAACATTTGTTCTTGAGTTAATAAAGAGGTATGAAGTTCATAAAGGACCCCTCTCCCTGTTAAATTACTAAATGTATGGTTTTTATTTCACAACAGTTTACCTAAATGTAGCGGTTTCAAATATGGGAGACAACTCCACAGGACGAATGCCATATACATGTAGGGGAGAGAACTCTGAATATTCCAACCTAACACATATGGTCAGCTAAACTTGATTCAGTTTTGAAGGACTGTGACCTTGACCTTGGACAAATTGATCTCAAAATGTATGGCTCCTCTTTGCCATGCGAGCAAGGTATACTCAAAGTTTGGTACCATTCCATACCTTGAGACTAGAGATATCGCATGGACAACAAATGTCAATGGATGAATGGACAGAACGCAACATCGCATTACATGACCTCATCTTCGACAGGCATATAAAAATGTGATTTCCTGATTTTGGGGTCACAGTTACCTTGACCATGACCTAAATTTTGGTACACGACATTTCGTCTTCCGTCAATGTATCAATGGACACAAAAAAATCATGATTTTTATGAATTTCATGATTTTGGGGGTCACAGTGACCTTGACGTTCGGCCTTGACCTACATTTTGGTATGTGACACATCATGTCCCCCTAATGAATCTACGGACACAAAACAAAGTAATTTTCAAAGATTTCTTGATTCTGGAGTCACAGTGACCTTGACTATTGACCTTGACCTAAATTTTGGTACATGACAAACCATCTCCCGTAATTTCTCAATGGACATAAAAAATCATGATCTTTAACAATAACGATTTTGGGGTCAGTGACCTTGACCGTTGACCTACATTTTGGTATGTGACATATCCCCCTAATGTATCTACTGACACAAAAAAATGTTATTTTTAATAATTTCCTGATTTTGGGGTCACAGTGACCTTTGACCTTGACCTAATTTTTAGTATGCGACACTTCATTTCCCCCTATTGAATACTCACCAAATATTAGTAATTTTTAATGATTTCCTGATTTTTAGGTGACACTGACCTTTGACCTTGATTCTGGTGTCACAGTGATCTTGACTATTGACCTGGATCTAAATTTTGGTACATGACAAAACGGCTACCTGTAATTTCTCAATGGACTAAAAAAATCATGATTTTTAACAATTGTATAATTTTGGGGTCACAGTGACCTTGACCTTTTGACCTTGACCTACATTTTGATAAGTGACACATTGTGTCCCCCTAATGTATCTACCCACACAAAAAAATGTTATTTTTTATAATTTCCTGATTTTTGGGTCAGTGACCTTTGACCTTCGACCTTGACCTATATTTTGGTATGCGACACCTCATTTCCCCCTATTGAATCTACTCACAAAAAATTAGTAATTTTTAATGATTTCCTGATTTTTCCGTCACACTGACCTTTAACCTCTGACCTCGACCTACATTTTGTATGCAACACATCGTTCCCCCCTAGGGCATCCACTCACCAAAAATTAGAACTGTAGATAGAAAACTGTCCCAGATATAGACCGGACACGGGGGACGGACGGACACACAGACAGACAGACGGAAACCGCCATCACATAATACGTCCGCTTTTGGCGGGCGTATAAAAATGATGTAATGTAAAAAAAAATCTCAATTTATTTCCACCCCTGAGCCAGTAAAATGTAATATTAAATCCATTACCTCATGGGGCACTTCCTGTATTCTGTCTAGGGCACGGATATGATCTAGTGTATCAATGGATGGGGACAGCCCTCCGTGTAAACAGAATATCTGGAAAAAATACCAATGTAATTTATACATCAAAACAGTGAAAAGTAACTATTTCTTTGCATTTCACATTTTTTTCAAGCAGAACATCAGATATCTAACCGATCCAAGTCTAAATCACCTATACCGACTTCATTTATCTTTCGATGTGGTATCCTATTTGAATCGTTAAAGAGATGATGCACTCATTTCGAAAATATAAAGTAAATAATACTTGGCGGCAGCAGTCCTGGTCTTTTGTAAAAACAAGGTGAACTATAAAAAGTTTACCTAAATTAACCAAGGGGAGCTGATACATGAGCTAAAAATCGCTCTCCCAAATTTCGCGAGGGGAGTGATTTCGTTTTGTTCTGTTCAACCATATTATATTTCTGATTAAGTAAGTATTTTCAAATGAAAAATTAATGAAACTAAAATATTCTATTTCAATTGTGATATGAAAAGTGATGAAGAATTTCAAGTCACCAGTGGTTACTAGTAGATTGAGCATGTAATTCAAGCTTACTAGGGGCTTGAACTGTTGTCTGTATTTCAAAAAAAAAGAAGAGAAATGGTAGCCATTTACAGGAGGAATATAAAAAAATTGTCAAAGGCTACAACAATGGCCACATTTATAGTTGTTAGAAATATTATGGTTTGAAATAAACGAAGAGAAAAGTCACTTGATTCTATTCTCAAAGATAATATCAGAGCCACAGCTCTGCATATAAAAGTCAGGGCCAATCATCATTGCAGAGTATATGCGCGAGAGCAGTGTATGTCAAGGTTCTCGAAAATCATCTGCCGATAGTATATTTATAGTGAATGGTTGGCAAATGATCAAACGAGTCACAGTTCAATATTGCCCAAGAGTTTTGACATCCTACTGAATACAGGCTCTGGGTGATGATGATGATTTGTAAATCATCTACCTCTATAAGAAAACTTCATCTACTGCTTCAAGGAAGATTTTCCACAGTTACCGCCATTCTCGTCAGCTCTCCGCGCACATGGCAAATATTGTTAGGAATATCCTGTGCAGGAGACTACTGCTTGTCAAACAGGAATTGATGGCGATCGTTACTGATTAGAATTTATTAAAGGTGTCTTGGTTTCTTCTCGCAGTGGTTTCAGCAAAGAGTTAGCAAAACTAACATGAACTGTCAGTTCATTAAACAACAATGCCGTTAGCAGACACAGCCTACTTATTTCTATATTTACTCTGCTGAATCTATTTGTGCGAAACTCTGTGTACCTTGGATACGATTTAGGTGAGCGAAGGCATGTGAGAGCGATCGCTCGCATCCAAACGCAAGGACTGGCAGCAGAGCTGTTAAATTGGTGGCTAAAGTAATTACAGCAATTACTTTTCTATGTGAGTGATTTGAAAGTCCTATTTTAGTCAACTGCTCAAAAAAAAAAAAAAAAGGCAACTAAAGAGAATGCCTGATACCACTTGAAGACATTCCAAACGTCATAGCCTTCGATGTCGATGTCGTGCGCTATTTTGAAGGAAATGTCAGTTTCTAACATGACGTCGCTGGCGTCACGG